>RJWM01018907.1:0-39951 GCA_004363535.1 Dasyprocta punctata
GCTAAATGCTTACAACATATATTGCACTTACAGTTTTTTTTATATTTTACCTATACATATAGTACATAATGCCCAGCTTTTCTGAGGCAAGTATTAGCTTCTAATTTTGTGGTCTGTTGTCTTCTTAAATGAAATCATATCAAGTAACATATCTCAAATTTCATTTCAGAGATGTTCTTATATGGAACATATAAAAATATAGAATTATGAAATATGTAAGAATAAAACATAAACCAAGAAATATGACAGATTATAGCTTTGCTTATATTTTCCTTTCCTTATTTCTATAGAAGTTCTTAATATAAGATGACCTCAAATTTTCATTGTTGTAGTAGTATATAGATATGAATTTTCTAATATAATCTTTTGAATCTTTTTAAATTGTGTATTTTTAAACTGTGCTATTTTGGAAGCACTATCTACCTTTACAATGAGACAAGCAACCCCTTACTTCTTTTTTAGATATTCTTTGCCACCAGAAATGACTCTTAACTTGCCTGGCCCTGTGTTTATGACTGGAATATGCTGTTGATAGTTTGCCTGGCACATCTTATTGACTTCAGAGGTTATAAACCAAGGAACTCATATGATTGCATTTGACAGGGTTGAAAAAAAATGTTACACTCTCTTTTTTAAAACTTGAACAACCAAAGTTAAATATTCAATTACTTATAGCTCACAAAAAAGCCTATTAAATCATTCCTTAAAATAGGTCTGTGATTGGTGTTGCTAATTTTCTTCTTTTCTAATGATCTATGAAGATTCAACTACGAAGTTGGAGATAACAGTTGGTGAATGTTGGTTCCTATGAGAGATTGGGACCCATTTGAAAGAAGCAGGGAGAATAGTTTTTAATGCAGGACACAGAAAGAACTAGCGTAACTGTAAATGTATCTGAATCTATAGTTATTTTAAGAATATTTTAACATCTGCCACATGCATGGCCTAGTGTGGATAATTTTAAGGAGATCATGCTTGAAGTATTTTAAGACCACAAGACCTAGTAGTGGCATATATTGATACTAGAGACCATGCAGTCACCTCTGTTCCACTCCCCAGCTCACCCCACCCCTTCCCCTGCAGTGTTTTCTTGGAAATGAAATCCACAAAATGAAACATCCCAATGTTTCAGCTTTTTTCAAGATTCTACACACATTGACTTCGTTAGTACCTCTGTAAAGCAGCCATGCCAAACCCGGAGGACTGCATAAAGGCATGTATAAGAGAATATATAGCACCATGGGTTATCTCTTTGCTGTGTTACTCAAGAGAGCTAGGGTTCAGAAAAGTGAATGCTCAAGAAAATACTCAGGAAACAATGAATGGTGCAGCACAGCTGAAATGCAAGGTATACTAGCAGATGACATTTATACAGAAATCTAGATAATGCAGACTTCCAGAGGCTTCAGGCCTTCTTGACTCCACACCAAAGAGATAAAGGCATTCTAGTAGTGAAAATAATGTCTGGTGGCGTGAAAAGTGACTTGGTCAGAAAGAATCAACATTCCCCTAAAATTCAATGTAATTAAAAGATTGTGGTCCATAGAGATTAAGGCAGATAAACTGGATTGTTAGCTGGACCCTTGCATGACAAGTTGATTTCACTGCTCAGCCTTGAAATACTGTACCATAGCAATCAGCCCCCCACCTTAGCACCCAGGCTTTCTTGATGTAGGAGGGTAACTGGGCTGCTTCATCAGATGACTTCGTGAAGTTCAGAGGACATGGTTTTACATGGTTTCTGGTGTTTGGAAAGCAGCACGCTGCCACAAGGACAACAGACTTGCTCCACTTAGGATAACTGCGTGGTCTTGAAGGCAGGACTCTCTTGAGCCCTAGGAACATGCAGCATCAACTTTGTACTGAGAAGCTGCCACATTTCCCACCCCAGAAAGAATCAAGCAAGGGGTGGGAGGGAGGTACAGGACAGATGAAGTTTGGCTGGGATCTTGAGTGAGGACCACTGCAGGTGTTAAAGAAGAAAAGCCAGGTTATTCTGGGTGCAATTGGCTGTGTTCCCGTGTGAAAGTCCACTTAGGAATTGGCTCCCTAATCTGTCTTTTTGTGCCTTAATTTTTTCACTTGCCAAATGTGAGTAATAATTCCCATGGTATTCCATATTGTTATCACGAGGATCTAATGCATGATGTATGTGAGAGAAACACATGCCTTTTATTAAACATTACAATCTACCAAAACCTGGATGCTAATTCTCTGTTTTTAGTCCTTATAGTGATCTTTAAGGATCATCTCCATTTTACAGATGTGGAAATGAATTTGGCGAGGTTAAAACAACTTATTCATTCATTTAATACATTTGAATTGTATGTAACAAGCTAACTGAGCCCAAGAATAGAGCAGTAAATCATCTTCACAAGGTTCCTGTGATATTAGAGTTTGTATTCCATACAGGTAGATAGATAAAAATAAAAATTAACACAATTAATTAATGCAAACAAAATGAGACAAGGTATTCCAAGTGGAATTTACTTGCTCTCTAATTCTCATATTTTCTAAAAACCTAAATTTAGGTTTAAAGACTTAAATTAGGCTAAAGTACATTTTTTACTGACAAAAATCTTTGGGTTGTATGAACTTTGTATTATATCCAGGAGTCAGCATGCCTGAGTTTCTCATCTTTGTAGATGATGATACAGATAGTCTGAAACTACAGTGTAATTTTTTTTCATAACTAAACTTCAGTCTATATGGTAAAAATAGCATTGTGTAAATACCCAATTCCTTATAAGTCTTTCACCAGTTTTAATATCTGTTGATAATCATTTTTTGAAATGATTGATCTTTTTGAGGTTGCTTTTAAAATTTTGATTCTATAATGTTATCATTATTTATTCAGTATTTACTATTTGAAAGTTTCCCTAATCAACTCACACACTTCTTTTTTTTACTGAAAAGAGTCCATATTGAAATATTGAAGCATTTAATAGTTTCCCTGTAGTTTCTAACAAGGAGTTGGTGCCAGAAAAATCTCAATGGTGACCAATGAGTTTATTTTTGGTTTTCTTGTTTTGGAGTATTATAATGAACTCATGGACCTTGCTATAATAATAACTTTCAAACTATTGCAGTCAATAATCTTTTTGACTCTAAGTTAATTAGATTCTGAGTAGGGTGTGTGGGGAAACTACCTCTACTAGAAAGAGTTTCAGAGAGGCTGGATATGAAAGTGCATGCTCAGTTTGGGAGGCTAAGGCAGGAGGATCACAAGTTTGAGCCCAGCCTGTGCAACTTAGCAGCATTTAGCAAATAAAAAATAAAAAAGAGTTAAGGATATAGCCCAGTGCAAACACCTTGTGTTGAATCTTCAGTAAGGAAAAAAAATACTTCAGAAAAGAAAGTGCTATTGTGAGAGTATTCCGCCTTTGCCAAGGTGAAGCCGTTCATCTTCAGGTCCACTCGATGCCAAGACCCATGCTTATTCCATTACCCCCAACTCGTGCTAGAATGAAATGTGAAAGTCCTTTTAAAAAAAATCGCATTTCCCTTTGGTAGTATCATGCTTAGAATGTGTATTAATAAACTGTGCTCTGACAAACAATTCCAACATTTCAATGGGCTGAAACACCAAGCATATGTTCTTACTCACAGTAAAATATTTGGCATGGGGTTGTCTCTGGCTGCTGAACACCTGCTCAAATCTGCTCCATGTATCTTTTAAACTTCAGGCAATAGTTTTGCAGGGTGTGACAGGGAACCAGAAAAAGGCAGGGATAGGAAGCCCATCAAGTGCAGAACGGATAAGAAAAGGATGGCATTTTTATACAATGGAAAGCTACTCAGAAAGATAGGATAACCTTGAGGCTCTTGTAGGTAAATGGGTGCAACTTGAGATCATACTCACGGGTGAAATGGTTCAAACTCATATGGGTGAACATCGTGTTTCCTCCCTGGTATAAAAACCTGAAGGAGTTAGTGAGATTGAAAATGTACAATACTGTGAAAGTGAAAGAGAAAGAAATGGCTAAAAATTGAAAGTGGTAGCCATTGTTAATTTCCTATTATTTTGTTTTGAAGTCCTGTGTCATTTTCATTGTTTTGTTTTGCTCAATTTTATTCTGTTTTGTTTTGTTTGATTTTATTAAGTCTGATGGCATGGGCAGCTATCTCGAAGATAACAAGATATATTATGGTAGCCATTGCTGATTTCTTATTATCTTATATTGAAGTCCTTCATCACTTTCATTGTTTTGATTTGTTTTATTCTGTTTTGGCTTGTTTGATTTTATTATGTCTGATGCTATGGGCAGCTATTATGAAGATAACAAGAAGCATGGTAGCCTTTGGTAATTTCCCATTATCATGTTTTATAGTCCTGTATCACTTTCATTGTTTTGTTTTGATTGGCCTTATTCTGTTTTGTTTTGTTTGGCTTGGTTTTATTCTCTTTAAGAAAAACAGTAAAATAAACTCCAGGATGTGGGTTTGCTCACATTTCATGGGCTAAGGCATATCCCAGGAGCAATTTCAGTGGAGTAGGAATATGTATGCTTCCAGTGGGAGGTGCTGTGCATCATATGGCAAAGGGAAGAAAAGAATTTTCTCATTAAGAAGAGAAAAACAATACTGGAGAAAACAATGCAATCTGTGCAGGTTGTTACTATCTGATAACCCTCACAATAGGAATAGAACTATGAGAATGGTGTTGTACAAGCAGTTTCTAATAGATGCAGGGAATGTAAGGATCAAAAGTGATCATAAAGGTAAAAATGCTCAATAAACCAATAGGCATTATAAAATGTTAGCATTATTATTTTGAGAGTCTAATTGTAGCATGTTAACTTCTTTACTCGCAGAGGTATACTTTAGTCTCTCATTCAAAACCTAATTGCTCTTAATTTATTCACAATCCTGAGAGGCAGATTAGAAGCAGAAAATGTTAGATTGTGGTGGGCATAGAACACTTTGGAGGCAAAGAATAACAACAGGAAGGAGAGATAGGTGACCACCAAGGAAATCACAAGAATAACAGAATCAAGAATAAATGAAACTCAGGAGCAAGAGCTATTTGGGAGAAATTAGGGGCAAACAATTTTGTATGAGCTAATAATGCTTAGCATATAATAAACTGTATCTTGCACTCTGATGTCAGTGCTCTGTCTTCTTGTCTGCCTCTGAGTTCATGTACACAGACATATACACTTTTGTATGTCTCAAAGTCCTTGATAAATATGCATAACACATGCATTTATTGTCTTCAGAAAGCAACTGTGATGATGCATTCCTATATTAGTTTGGATTGATCAAGTTACATGCAATAACAAACATCTCCGAAAATTTTGGTGGATAAGAATACCAATAGTTTTTTTTTCCTTTTCATATTCCATTTCTGCCACTGTTAAGCAGGGATGCAGAGGGTGTGCTATTCATTAGTTACCCAGGGTATTTAGTGATGAAGCCTCCATGTGAACACAGGCTTTACTGTGACCAAAGCAACAAAGGGAAAATGGTGAATCATACACCAACTCTGAAAGCACCTGCTTGGAAGTGCTACATGTCATTTAAAAATATTTTATTAACAGAGGCAATCACAAAGCTACCTCAAGGGATAGGGGGAAAGCAAGGGGGAAATACAGAATCCTTCAAGAACAGGGAAATGCGATGCTACTGAGGAGGAAAATGGAAGATATCTGGTGAACAGCATTAATGAACAACACAATATGGTTCCATACTCTGGGCCTACTGAAAATGTGGAAAAATTTAGTTGGACAACCTGCCTGTCTCAGAGGAAAGAGGTCATGGTTTGGTAGCATCTGGTAGCAACTGATAGAAAAATGAAGCAGCAGTTGGATGGCATGGAGCATGCCTACATCCCAGCACTCTGGGAGGCTGAGACAGGAGGATTTCAAATTCAACCCCATACTGGGCAATTTAAGGACTTAGCAAGACTTTATTGAAAAACAGAAGAAAATAAAAATAAAAAGGGAATGGGGATGTAGGTCAGTGCAAGACTCTGGGTTCAATCCCTAGTGGTGTGCAGTGGGAGAACCTAAGGACATGCTCGACCCTGCAGAGATAGCTAGACCCCAAAGTGCCAAAGAGTTTAATGTATTATTATATTTTCCTAGTTTCCTTTTTTTTTTTTGTTTTATACAGAGAGTTTGGTGCTCTGCAAGCCTCTCACATTCTCCTCCCCTCTGTTTCTTTTTCTTTTTGCGATGTTGTTTGGATCAAGTTGTTCTATACCCTCTGCTCCACACTGCTGCCTTATTCTCTCACAAGTAGAACCCTGAGTAATATGAGGATCTGAGATTCTGCTAGATGAGTATAAATATATATGGTATGAGATTCTAAAAGAATCAACTTCATATATTTTACCTGACCTCCTTTCACTATTGCAAAAATTCTTAATTTAGCATTAAGCATTATAAAATGTTAATATTATTATTTCAGAGTCTATGTGTAACAGCTTAAGTTTTTTTATTCACAGTGGTACACTTAGCTTCCTAGCTTTGTGAATATAGAATGGGAAATAACAGTTGTTCAAGCACAGATGAGCAGTAAAATCTCGAGCTGCTGGTATGACACTCATGGCTCCTCAAAAGCAGGATGGATTGATGAGAAGACTGGAAATGCACTGTCTCTTGAGAACGAAACCTTGCCATCAGCTCTAGTCCTCCTTAAAAGGGTATTTGTGGGTCATCTTCTTTCCAATGGCAATTAGTCACACTTGTTTTTTTTTTTCTTGGTGGCCAGACAGAAGTATTGGCCATGCACTCCTGAGGCTGTGACTTCACTGAGCTGGAAGGTACTGCTACTCATATTAACAATTCACTTCACTCTTGAGTATTTACAGTTTCTGTTTTGTGAAACTGTGGGAATCTCAGGCACAAAGCATTTTTGGGCAAATGTGTCGTGTCTTGGTAAGACTTATAATTAACAGAAGTCAGGACTGCAGATCTCATGGCCCCTGCTCTTCCTGGATGGAGCTCAGTGTTGTTTGCAAGGCATGAGATGGTGTAACAGTCTTTCCAGATGGGTCCTCAGGAGATGAAGACCCAGAAGAACCTTGGAGTGTGTGTACAGATTTGTCTTCAGGACCACACAGAATTAACAGCCCCACCCTGCAATGTTAGGAAAGGTCCTCCAAAGTTGACTCAGACCATCCCATGCTTTTCAGAGGTATTTGTAGTCCATCTGCTACATAGCCCTGGCTTGTCCTTCTTCATTTGTGCCTAACTAGTCTTCTTTGCTCTTGACCCTCCATGGTGATTTGAGCTTTCCTGCCTCATTCATATAGTAATCCATCAATTTTAACAGGCCATCTGATTCTAATCCTTTAGGATTGACCTCAGACCTCACTTTGTCTATGAATCCTCTGTATTACCTTCTGCTGGCAGGAGTCTGGCCTCATATTTCTTATTTTACATATGTGTTTTTCTCTCCTCTAATTTATTTAATGTGCTTAGAACCATCTTGTATTTAACATTGTAAATAGACCTCATTCCCATATTCCTAGGAGTAATGTCCTTAAAGACATGAGTTGTATGTGTGGGAACTGGGAAAGAAAGAATAGAGTTGCAAAGACGTCTTTATGTACTTCAGTTGTAAGCTGAGATCACCCCACCTACTGAAACATAAATAAAAACAATTGGCTCTCATCCTCTGAGAATTTCATGGCCTTTCTCAAAATTTCTACAAATTCTGGGAGGTTGATAGCCTCATTCATATATTTAGTTTCTCTCATTATTGTTTCTCAATTTGCTGAATCTCACACATGTCTCACTTCCTAAAGACTTCACCATATCTGTTTTCCACCAACTTGACTCAGAAGCTTCCCCTTATCTTTGATCTCCTTAATAAAATCATTTATGCAAAGACACTTGTAGTAGTAGTTTTAATAGAGCTTAGACTCCTTTTTGCACTGTGTAGTAAAAATATGAGATTTGCTTTTCTTCAGTGTCATCTCTACTCTTCAAATGAGGAATTTCTCACTAGTTAAAAGTTTCTTCACAGGAAGTGCATCAATGCAGTGGAATATGTTCTACATGACTAGACCCCTTCTCTCTCTGCATACCTCCAGTTACGTATGCTAGATGCATCCTCTTTCATTCTCCAAAAAACTAATTGGTTAAGGAGAAAAGCAAGAGACAAGTACAGGGTAAGCACACTACTTCCTTTCTTGGGGCAGGAGCAGCTCAATAGTTGTTTTTCTTAAAAAATAATAAATCTTCTGCTTATTATGATGTACTTGTATGTAACTTATAAAAGCATTGTATTCTTAAGGAGCCCCAAACATACTTATATTTACTGAATGAAAGAAAAATGGCAATAGCCACAAAAATTAGGGTATTTCCACTGCTCAAATAAGAGGTTGAAGCTCTAACAAGGATTTAGGTTTCTTCCACTTGCCCAATTACCGCTACTTCCTTTCCCAGCATCCAGATTTCTGTCTGGAATCTATTGCTGATAGTTGGTTGTCATTTAATACTCTGAGAGAAGTCCTGCCTATTGTTGCCTATATTCCACTTGCTAAGTTAACTCATGTACTGTCAGTCAGTGCCACTTTAGGTGCTTGTTAAAAGCACAGAATCTTATTGAACGACAATCTATGAGCTTTTAAAAATTCTTGTTAAGTCCTTGAGAGATTCTTATGAGTAAAAGTGTGAAAGCTATAGTGTAAATGCATTCTTTTCTCATTTGTGTGTCAAAAAGAAAAACATTCTTCCCTTCTTGGGACAAGTACATTCTGTATCATGATCTACCTGTTTCTAATGAAGAAAAATGGGTTCATTTTGCTGTGTTGACAGCCATACATTTTGCTATTTTGTTTCTATGTTGGTCATAATAAACTTTTATTTTTCTTTGAGAATTATTTAAGTAGACTTGTGCATCCTATACAGATTACTAAAAAGATCACTTACAATGTAAAATTATCAACACAGTCCTCTTTCAAATAAATATCTAGAGAGTAAACATGAAGTATGTATTTGAATTTGATGGCATTTTAAAACACAGAAGGAACTGAACCAGTAAGAAGTAACTTCACAAAAACATGGCTTGCAATCAGAAATACTGGGCATAGTACCCCAAGCCAATATTGGGTATAGCTTGGTACATTTGAGTGGGGCCTTCAGTGGTCTTCCATCTGTGCTGGAACCTCTGCCATATACCTCCTTTGGAGGCAAGCCCATAGATCTTCAGAACCATGGAAATTTAGTGCTGACATTGGTGAAAAAATCCCACCTACCCAGTCTGACAGCTATTGCCTGACTCTTCAGTTGCAACAAGACTCACTTTTATGCAAATTCTGACCCTGCTGAGGGTGTGAGCTCTGGCGCTCAGTCCAGGGTAAATTGGCACACCCTCCCTCCTGTCTGTTTGGGTGATTCACTGGGTATTCAGAGCACGTTTTCCCTTTATTGGCTGCCAGCCATAGCTTTCTGTTCACTCATTCTCTTTTTGGAACAGCTTGGCCCTTCTGTGCTAATGCAGTCTCTTAAACTTACGTGTACTTGTGTATAGTCCTGCAGAATAGTATAAAACTAGTTATCATGGGCTGAAGTTTGGAACTCGTCACATGCACTTAGGCATCAGACAAAGACCCTTTCTTCTTTCTACATGTTGCTACCTATTCTTTCTATTTGTGTCCTTCTTATGGTTTCCTAGGATACAGAAACCTCACAAACTGCAAAGTCATGAAAATGCCAGTGGTTAGAAAATAAAAGGCCAATGTTTTCCCTTCCATCTGTGTGGTAAGATAAGAAACAAAAGACTTGTATATCTGGAAAAAGGGTCGATTTCCACCTTTCTGGGTTATGCTGAGCACTTACGAGTAATTTGTAGCATTAAGTATATGGAGCTTGTATATGGAAATTGATTTCATGTGAAGTAATTAACTTACCAGGTAAAAAATTATGTTAATTAAGAGCAAGGATTTAGTTTTAAACATCTTTCTTGTTTTCCCAGTGCAGATTCAGTCTGATGTAGTCTTAGAAAGATTTGTTGAAAGAATGAATGGGGAAAGCCATGGAAAAGCCAAGGATGTTGAAGAAAAGATCTTTTTACCAGCCATATTAATTTTTACGTACACTTTGTATGACATTAAAATAAAAAAGGCTTTACTTATTCTTGGATAGGGAAAGATACACAATGATTCAGTCTGCAGTAACCAAATTTCATCTCATAGGTGAGACAGAATGCAGTTTTGGAGAAGTGTTTATGGGCATTGAGGCACAGAGGAGAGCTTGGCTATTTTATGTGAATTTGAACATGTATGAATGTCTTAATTTTTCACTTATTGTTTAGTGTATGGAAGAGGCAGAACGAACTCAGTGAAGATAAGGAGTGAGTATGGTGGTTGAGTTCTTAGGCTCTGGGGTGAGGGATGGAATCGTATGTAGGTCACACACTGGATGAGTGAACCCATGCAACATTGTTTAACCTGTTCACATGCTTCCTATCTCCATCATGTATATTAGAAATCCCTCACCAGGTGGTGGTTACAATTAAATGAGATAATATAAAATACATAGCTAGGCAACTGATATATATTGACTAGTTAATATTAGTTATTACCGCTGACTGTACTTGATTCAATCTGGGCTTTAAGAGGTTGGGCAATTAAGATGTACACACATTTATCAATTTGTTCCTAATGTTGAGTAGTTCACAGTGAAAGAAATGGGGAAAATTACCAAACTATCATGAAAAACAAAATAATCTCAAAACAAGTATCACTAATCATTAGTGGAATGCAAAATGAAAATGATAGTGAGCTGTCACCTCACACTTTGTCAAAACAAAAGTCAAAACAGATCAGTGATAAAAACAGCAAACCAAATGCTTTTTGGAATATGGATAAATTGAAATGCTGGCACAATGTTAGTAGGAATATGACATGGTGTAGTTGCTATGAAAACGAGTATGACACTTCTTCAAAAAATGAAAAATAGAACTATCACATATTTAGCAGGCTCACTTCTGGGTAACTATTGAAGATAATTGAAATCAGGATTTTGAATTGATACTACTCTGATTTTCATTGCAACACTATTTATAGTCACCAAGACATAAAAATCAGAATGTCTATTAATTGTTCGATAAAGAAAATGTGGCTTTTGCATGTATGGAATGTTAGTCAGCCTTAGAAAGAAGGATATTTTAAAAATGGATGAATTTTGAGGATAACACGCAAAATGAAATTAGGCAGTCACTGAACAGCAAATGTTGCATGATCTCTATTAAATGAAATATTTCAAATAGTCAAATTCATGGAGAAGCCAGGCTTGGTGGCACATGCCTGTAATTCCAGGAGGCTGAGGCAGAAGGATCATTGCAAGTTCGAGACCACCATGGGTTACAAATTGTGCTCAAAGCCAGCTTAAACTGCATAGTGAGACCCTGTCTCAAAAAGACAAAAAAAAAAAAATATCCACAGATACATAGTTTCAGTAAACAAGATGAACCCAAAGATATGTTGTATGGGGTACTGTGATTAGCAATAATGCTGCACACTTTAAAAACTTCAGTAAAATAGTAGATCTCATAAAATAGAAGTATTTTTGCTGCAATAATATTCTTGAAAAGCTAATCTAAATAAATTAATGCCTTACCTCTTGGAAAGTTGACAACATGAATATTTTGTGGTGACAATATTGTTGCATCACTTTTATTCGCAAATACGTAACTACCATTCTTACTATCTTTTTCAAAGGTTGAATTTCAAGCTTATGTAACTGCATGAAAGTTTTAGCTGATTTGAGTGATTCCAAATCATTGTGACAACTTGGAACCATAAGCCATTTCCCAACACATCCCAAATAAATAAAGATGATCTATTGTCAACGGAACCGGAATTTAAGTTAAAAAATTGGCAGAAGATATAATTTTCATGTGTTCCCATAATTTTTAAGGGCTATTTCACACTAAGATATGAAAGAATAATGACTTTACCCCAATGGCTTCTGTATCTGAAAAATGATAAGAAATGTGCTTACCTTTTGTATATTCTGAACATGCTAAATGTTGACATATTTATAGCAGGAAACTTTTAACTATCTGAGAAAATCATATTTTATTTTCTAATTAAGAACAACAAATAATATTGAGTATGTCTCACATAGTTCTAGATAAAAAATCACATATTTTAACTAACAACAAACTTACCCACAATATCCTTTGAAAGCAAACTTGGAGAAAACTTTTACTTATTAAAAATGGATATTTCCAATATAAATACTAATGCAGAAGTACTTGCCTAAATCATGTTTCTCAGGGAACTCTATTTGACCTCCATTTTAAGGACACACAGCAACAAAGCTGTCTGGAATACCCCACCCTAAACAGTGAGATGAATTTATTACATCCCTGAGTAAAGAATATCCAAGTATTGGCTCACTACCTGACAGAGAAAGAAAAATAAAAAAATACCCCAAGCCCTTTACAATATTAGATCCAAAGAAACTTGGAGCTCTGTGACCTAACAGGATATTTCAGTTGTGAATAATAACTGATATGAAGCATTAGTTTCTATTGTAAGAAGGTGATGAGCTCTATTCCACAGTGAGTAAAAACTCTGTTGAGATAATATTTTGACACAAGACAACTTGTTGGCCAAAATTACATAGTCAAATGGTCACTTTTTAGACCTTATCTTACTTGATCACCCAGGAACATCTGACATTGTTGCCTGAACTCTCCTCTTTTGAAACATTCTTGGCTTCTGTGGTTGTGCACTGTCAGGGAGATTCTCCACTGTGCCTTGGAATAACTTTTGTTTTTACTGATTCCTTAATAGGCAGTCTTCCTGTAATTTTATTATAATCTGTTTATATTAAACATTATGCTCACAGTCTTTTGGTGATGTCATCCATTTATGACATCAACTACTAAACAAAGAGTGAAGAATTAAAAGACTTATATTTCCTGAGGTTGAAACTCATATCTCCAGCATTTTATTTGATTTTTTTGCTCAGATAATCTTCTGGTGCTTCAAATTTAATAGACGTACATTGCACTCATTATTTTCTGCCAGGTTTCTTCCAGTATTCCTGTTTCAATGAACAGTAACATCTAGTTGGCTAATTAGAAAACCTAGGTAGCATCCATGAATCCTCTGCTTCCATTATTCCCCACAAATGAATCATTTCTGAGACTTGCTATATCCACAGTCTAATTTCTTCTTGTGTTTATCTATCTCTGTATTTATCTTTAAAGTCTCAGTTCAGGTGCATTTAGTTGTCTCTTGAGAGATGCCTGAGATCCCAGAGATTGTCTCCAAATCCTTTTTTATAAAGTATTACAGAGTCCAACATGTGATCATTTCTTTCACCTGATTAAAGACTTTCAAAAATTTCCCATTACCTTTGTAAAATTCAGACTCCTAAATCCATCAGTATAACATACCCTAAATGTTCTGATTTCTTTTCTTTTTGTCTGTTTTAAATTTTATTTTATTAGTACATGTTTACAACACATGAAGTTTACATTCATTTTAAGGACTAGCTACAGGTATACAACATATCCTGATTCTTTTTTATTCCCCTTCCCCTCTCTAGATCCTCTCCTTCTCCAGATCCTCTTTCCCCATTTTCACTGATATTATTCATTATTTTACTATATGTTTGTAGTATACAATGTTCATATTCATTGTGGTTGTTTGGCATGTGTACATGATACATCATCAATCTAGTTACTCCCACTCACCCCTCCCCGGCCCTCCATGTTGTGGACCCTTTCCCATTTGCAAAGGATCTGTCTCCCTATATTCTGTCAATCCTTTATTTTGTTCTTTATTTACACTTTGCTTTACTAGAATGAGAAATTGAGAGGGGGATATAGCTCAGTGGCATAAGCACCTGCCTGGCAAGCTCAAGGTTATGAGTTCAATCTCCAGTACCAAAAAAATCAATAAAATAGAATGAGAAATACCATAAAGTATTGAAGCTCATGTGTTTAATTTATTTCAATAATATTTTGCAGTCATATCAGCTTCCCTACAAATGTCTCAAATTTATCCTGCTTTATGGCCAAGTAGTTTTCCCTTATGCATAGATACCACATTTTCTTTATTCATTTGGCTATTGACGGACATAGGCCGCTTCCAGGTTTTAGGTATTATGAATTGTGCAGCTATAAACACTGGTTTGATTGTATTGCTTACTGATGTCTTTAGCTCTTTTCAGAAACCTAGTGGGGAACATCTGGGTCAAATTGAATTTCTATTTTTCGGTCTCTGAGAAATCTCCATAGGGTTTTCCATAATGGTTGTACTAGTTCACACTCCGATCAACAATGCAGGAGGGTTCCTTTTTCACCACAGCCACACCAGCATTTGTTATTATTTGATTTATGGGTGATTCCATTCTTTCTAGCATAAAAAGAAATTGTAGTATTGTTTTAATTTGCATTTCTCTAATGTATCGATATGTTGAACATTTTTTTGTATGTTTACTGGCCATTTGCATTTCTTCTTCTGAGAAATGTCTATACTTTTCACTTGCCCATTTTTAATTTGGTCTTTTATTTTCAACTTTTAAAAATTTCTTTATATATTTTAGATATTAGCCGTCAAAAGTTTTTTCTCATTCTATAGGTTGTCTCTTTAGTCTGCTGATCTGCTGATTTGTGGTGAAGAAGCTTTTTAATTTGATATAATTCCATTTATTGATTTCTGCTGTTATTTCTTGTACAATTGGGATTCTGATCAGAAAGTCCTTGCTTACACCAATGACATCAAGTGTTTTCCTTATATTATCCTCCAGTAAGTTCGTC
Source organism: Dasyprocta punctata (assembly GCA_004363535.1). Lineage (NCBI taxonomy): Eukaryota > Metazoa > Chordata > Mammalia > Rodentia > Dasyproctidae > Dasyprocta > Dasyprocta punctata. The sequence continues at coordinate 14,734 of RJWM01018907.1, forward strand.
GTTTCTGTTTTAATGTTTAGATCTTTGATCCATTGTGATTTTAGTTTAGTACATGATGAGAGAAACAGGTCCAGCTTTAATCTTCTACTGTCCTAATTCCTCACTGAGTTCATTATTGATATAAACAAATGTTTATTGACTTTTTGTGGTGATCTTGTATCCTGCCACATTGTTGAAATGTTATTATTTCTAAGAGTTTTTGATAGATTTCTTTGGATCTTCTGTATAAAGTATATCACCTGCAGATAATTATAATTTGATTTCTTCCTTTCTTATGTGTATCCTTTTTATTTCTTTCTCTTGCCTGATTCTTCTTGCTAATATTTCAAAGAGTCTGTTGAAGAGAAAGTAGTTATAGTGGGCATCATTGTCTTGTTCCTAATTTTAGAGGGGAAGATTTCAATTTTCCTCCATTTAATACGATATTTGCCATTGATTTGTTAAAAACAGCTTTTCAGATTCAGGCACAGTGCTTCTTATACCTATTTCCTTTAGGGTTTTTATCACAAAGGGGTTTGGTTTTTGTCAAGAGCTTTACTGCATCTACTGATATGATTATGTGGTTTTTGTCCTTTCTTTTGTTTATGTGGCATGTTACATTCGTTGATTCGTGTATATTGATTTGTGTATGTAGTGTTGATTGCATTCTATTTGGCCATATGTTATTGAGAAGCTTTGTATCTATGTTGATACAAAGGGTATTGGCCAGTAGTTTTCTTTTTCAGTTGGACTTTTGTCTGGTTTGGTGACCAGAGCAGTGCTGGCTTCCTGAAACCAGTTTAGAAGCACTCTACTCATTTGAATTTCATTGAAGGGTTTGTGGAGTATTGGTGATATAACATCCTTAAATGTTTTGGAGAGTGAATACATCAAGTCCTGGGCATTGTTTTAGTTGTTAGATTTTTTTATTACTGCTTAAATTTCATTGCTTATTATTGGATTGTTCAAATTTTTATGTCTCCTTGTTTTACTGTTGGTGACTTATATGCTTCTAGGAATCTATTTCTTCAAAATTTATCATTTTTTCAAATACAGTTTCTTCCTCTGTTGTGATGATTTTCCTTTCTCTATTTCCTCTCTCTCTCTCTGCCTCTTTTTTGATAAGTTTGACTATTTTATTTTTTTCAGAAAATAGCTTTCAATTTGTTGATTCTTTCTTAGTCTCAGTTTTATTAATTTTTGCTCTGATCTTTATGATTTCCCTCAATTTTGGTTTGTGCATAGATTGTTGTCAACTTTCAAATATCTTGAGGTTCCTATCAAGTTATTTATTTGAAGTTGCTCTGTTTTTCTAATGTGAGCATTGATTGCAATAAATGTCTTTTATTGAACTGCTTTCCTTGTGTCCCATAGATTCTGGTATGTTGTACTGGAATTGTTATTTGCTTCCAGAAATTGTTTAATTTCTTTCCTTGATTTGTTTTGTGACCCACTGGGTGGTCAGGAGGGTATTATTAAGTTTTCAGGGGTTTCTAAATTTTCTGTGGATTTTTGCTCTGATTTCTAGTTTCATTGCACTATGGTCTAATAATAAACATGGAATGATTTCATTCTTTTATATTTACTTAAGCAGACTCTGTGGACTAGTATGTTGTCCACCTTGGAGAAACTTCTTTGTCCTGCAAAGAATGGTACTATATTGTAATAAGGTAGAACACTGTGTAGATAGCTATTAACTTTATATGTTCAAGGGCATTGTTCAACCCTGATATTTCTTCATTAATTTTTTGTTTAGTTTATCTGTTTTCCATAGTTGGCTACTGAGATCACCCACTATTATTGTGTTAAAGTTTATTTAGTCTTTTATGTCCAGCAGCATTTTCTTTAGGAAGACAGGTGTTCCAGAATTTGGAGCATATGTTTTTACGAGTACTATTTCTTCATGTTGAATTATTCTCCTAACTAGTATAGTGTGGCCTTTTTCAATCTCTACTGATCAGTTTTAAATTAAAGTTTACTTTTTCTTTCAGAAAATTGGTATCTCTGCTTGTTTTTAGAGTCATGGTGAATGAAACATTGTTTTTCATCCTTTTATTGGTCATTTATGAATATTTTCTCAGGTTAAATGGTTTTTTTGCATGGACAGTGTGTCAGATTCTGTTTTTCTTTAGTCTGCCAATTTGTGTCTTTTAATTTGGGAATTTGGGCCATTAAGAATTATTACTGAGGTGTGTTGATTAGTCCCCATCACTGTATTTTGTGATCACTCCTTTGTTTTTCTTTTACTTATTTTTTTATTTGTTTATCGATTCACCTTCCTTGGTAAATTCATTCATTCTGGATTTTTGGCTTTGTTAACTTCATTGTATATGTCTGGGATATTTTTAAAGTGTTTTCTGGAGTCTTGGTTTGGTAGTCATAAATTTTCTGATTTGTTTTCTTTCATGGAATGTCTTTATTTCCCTATCTACTTCGAAAGACAGTTTCACCAGATATGTTAAATTGCGTTGAAAGTTGTTTTTAGGGTTTAAAATAATATACTCCAAGCTTCCTGGTCTTTAAAGTTTGTGTTGATAAGTCTGCTGTAATTCTAATAGATTTACTTTACATTTGATTCTTTTGCTGTTATTTTATAGTTTTTAAAGGAGATTGAGGAGAATATTAGAAGAGGGAGAGATATCCCATGCTCTTGGGTAGGAAGAATCAATATAATTAAAATGGCCATACTTCCAAAACTGTTATACAGATTTAATGCAATCCCAATCAAATTACCAATAACATATCTTACAGAATCAGAGAAAAACAATCCTAGAATTTATTTGGAACAAGAAGAGACCTAGAGTAGCAAGGGCAATACTGGGCAACAAAGATAAGACGGGGGCATCACAATTCCTGACCTGAAACTATATTATAAAGCTATCGTAATAGAAACAGTGTGCTACTGGCAAAAAAACAGACCCAAGGATCAATGGAATAGATTAGAAGATCCAGAAACAACTCCAGACATACTAAGCTGTTTTATCTTTGACAAAGGTGCTAAATACATTCATTGGACAAAAGATAGCCTTTTTAATAAATGGTGTTGGAAAAACTGGCTTTCCACATGTCAAAGATTAAGATTAGACTCATATCTTTCACCATGTACTAAGTTAAAATATAAACGAATTAATGACCTCAACATTAAAACAGAAACATTAAATCTGCTGGAAGATAGAGTAGGTAAAACTCTTGAAGACATTGGTGTAGGCAAAGACTTGATGAATAAAAGTCAGACTGCACAAGAATTAATACAAAGAATCAACAAATGGAATCTCACCATATTGAAAAATTTTTGCACAGCAAGAGAAACCACCAACAGTGTGAAGAGACTATCCACAATGTGGGAGAAATTGTTTGTCAGCTGTCCCTCAGATAAAGCATTAATATTGAAAACCTATAAAGAACTTAAAAAAATCAGTCCTCCAATATTTAAAGACTCAATTCAAAAATGGGCATCTGAGATGAATGCACACTTCTCAGATGAAGAAGTACAAACAGCAAATAAATACATAAAAAAATGTTCAACAGCACTGGCCATTTGAGAGTTGCAAATGAAAGTATCACTCAGATTCCACCTCACCCCAGAAAAAATAGCTAGTATTACAAAGTCAACCAATAACAAATGCTGGAGGGGCTGTGTGCAAAAAGGAACCCTTCTTCACTGTTGGTTGGGAATGCAGGCTGGTGCAACCTCTGTGGAACAGTGTGGAGATTCCTCAAAAAGCTAGGAGTGGAGGCCCCATTTGACCCAGCTATTCCCCTTCTGGGTATCTTCCTGAAAGAACTAAAAATATCTCATCACAGTGATATATGTTCATCTATGTTTATTGCTGCCCAGTTCATAATTGTTGGATCGTGGAAGCAGACTAAATGCCCCTCGACTGAGGAATGGATACAAAAGTTGTGGTATTTCTACGTAATGGAATACTACTCAGCTATAAAGAACAACAAGCTAGACATTTTCGCCTGCAAATGGATGAATGCTGAGGATATGCTTCTCAGTGAACTGAATAAATCACATATATTGTTGCACTGGTGTAATGAACTGAAACAAAACCTATGTATATATAAAAATTAGTTGGGACAGTTAGAGAAAAGGAGAATGTTTATTATTTGATATTTGGATCTAATTTTGCTTTTTGAATTACTTTTTTTGTTTCTGCTTGAAACCTTTTTAAAAAAACCAAGACAATTTAGCATATTTGTAATGAATTTTTTATTCAGTTATGCATTAAATAACATAAATTTCCCTCTGAATCATATATAGGTGCATGATTAAATTTTGATAAATTATTTTCTTATTTTTATTTCACATTCTTAAAATTTTTGTTTAGATGTTTTATTTGTTCCATAATATTATAAATGTGTTCTTTTATGTCCCAATACATTATAATTCTGCCTTCTGCTTCTGATTCTTTGCTAAATTTCATTGTAATCTGCTAGTATACAATGTTTACTTTCTGTTTCATTAAATTTCTTAGTGTGTGTTATAAAAAATAAATAAATAAAGAGAAAAAATAAAATTCTGTTGTTTTGTTGGACAGCTGGCATATTAATTACAATGTGTTGTGGAGAGTATCTCATCATGGTTAGTTTTCTCTAAGCCTCACTTACTTGTATGCTGATTTCCTTACTCAGTCTTGGGAAGTTCTCCACTGTAATTTCTGTAAACAAATTTATTACTCTATGTGTGCTGTCTTCTATTTTCTAACTCAAACTAGTCTTACGTCAGTCTTCTTAGTGTTGTCTTATAGCTGTGGGCTGAATTTTTCTTGTTCTGTTATATTTCTGGAGACTTCTCTCAAGAATTTATTGTGTCTTTCCATTTTGTCCCTGATTTCATAAACCCTGCTTTAACATTGGTCACTTCCAATATTTATAAACTCTATATAATTTTTTATATGCAATATTCTTTTGTGGATTCTGTATCTTTGGCCAATTTGACATTCATGTTTTGAACTGTTTTGTTCAGCTCTTCCAATTTTCTATTTGTTTCTCTCACATCTATATTGGTCATTTTGTATAAGAATTCCATGAACTTTTGGGTAATGTCCTCTTTGAACTTGCCAAGTTTCTTTATCTCTTCTTTCATCAATTCATAAAGTTCTGCTACTTTGGATTTACTTTCATCTTCATTGTGCCTCCTAGTTCTTCCTCTGGAGTTAGGAGACCATGGGGCTTTAGTCTACTATGTTCCTGTATGCATGTATACATTGTAAGTATGTATATATGTATATATGAGTATATTTATATATGCGTACATATTTTTGTGTGTGCCCGTATGCGTGCATGCTGACAGTTGAGGTCAGAGTGAGGTGTGAAGATCTTTTAAGATTCTTCCTTTCTGCAGTAGGTCGTTAAGTTTATTTGTCCAGGGATATTGCTCACCTTTTCTGCTATTTAATTAAAATAGTTTGGACTCTGTCACTGCTTTGGGAGGAGTTACTATTGGTTAAACAGTATCAACAGATTAGATCAAACATCACAACTACAGTTTCTTCCTTTATCTGTAACCTTTCTAGCTTGTACTATTTTATCACAATTGGTTAATAGGCAGTGTGGAAGGAGAATGGAAGACAAGAAATAGGGGAATGGGTTAAAACAGACAAGACAAGTAGCAGACAAGCCAGATGAGTGGTAGATAGGAGGCATAATGATAGGTAAATGCAAGGTTAATGGTGAAGGTGTTACAAAGGTATTTGTGGGGACAGTGGGGGGATTTAGAAGGAGTGGGGTATAATTACGAATTCAGGAATGCTGCAGAGTTGCCAGAACCTGTTGATTTATTTGTGCACCTGTAATGTGGATACAAGGCAAGGGAAGAAAGAGGGTAGGTAAAATAATAAGTAGTGACAGGAATAGAATAGACAGCACAAAATATTAATATGAGATAAGCCAGGACTATCTGAAGGAGAGTCAAATGTAGGGGGGAAAAAGCCTTGAAAGTAGGAATTTGAAAAGTGAGAGATACAAGTGCACAATAAAAACTGTTGCTACAAAAACAAAAGTTTAAGAAAAAGAGTAGGTAAGATGAGAAAGAAAATAGAAACTCAAAGCAAAAAATGAGGAACGACAATTAAACTACAACAACAATAAAAAAAGAAAAGAACTCCTACAGGTCCCATCTCCAGCACTCCACCGAGTGAACCCACAAGCAGTCCCTCAGGTCTGCTGTGCCAGAAGGCGCACTCAATCTCTTTCTGGTCTTAGTTGCAGTCTTCTTGCAGGTGGCAACACATGGGCTCTAGGGACTTGCATCTCACTGCTGACAGAGTGGACTCGGCCTATAGGTGAGCGCAGGTGCCTGCTACTCAGTGGGCAAACAGGTTTGCAGGATAGGTGCTGGCAGACTTCACTAAGGTGCCTGTGACTCGGCAGGAACACAATCCTGCAGGGTGGGTGCCAGATAGACTGTGCATGGGGGCTGCTGACTCAGCATTTGGATGCATAAGCCGAGATGGCACCAAGCAGAATCAGCTAAGATGAAGGTCACCTGTTTATCTTCTTTCTGATCAGAGATTGGGTGGAGACTCCTATGGTAAGTGCTGGAGAGGAGACCGCAAGAACGCAGCTTTCCGGGTCTGTGTGTCTGGAGTGGGACCTGGGAGGGGGACTGATGTGCTCCAAGTCTTTCCCAGGAGTCTGGTCTCTGCAATGCTAGGTGTAGGTCCCTCAGGCTAACAGGAGCTGCAGGGTAAGGTGGAAGGAGTGAGCCAGCCACAGCAGTGCTGCTTCCCCTTTTCCACTGTCCATTTGTTTGGTTTGATCTTTATCATCACTCTCCCTCTCCTTCTCCTTCTCTCTGTCCCTCTCCCTCTTCCTCTCCTTCTTCCTCTCTCTCCCCTCTCCCTGGCTATTTCTATCTCTATACGAATCCCATCTATCTATAACTATCTGTATATATTATCTTTCCTATTAATATTTTGTTTTACATGAAAGCCTCTCCCCTGTTTCAATACAGCTTCTTTCTCAGTGTACCTTCTCTGAGCTTCTCAGACATGGCTTCTCTTCTTGTCAGCTATGTTGAAATGATTTTCTTTCTTTCTTTCTTTCTTTCTTTCTTTCTTTCTTTCTTTCTTTCTTTCTTTTCTTTTCTTTGTTTCTTTTCTTTCTTTCTTCTGTCTTTTTTTCTCTTTCATGTTTCTTTATTTCTAAGCTTTAGCTTCATCTTTGGCCATATTTTCTCTTGTACCCTATTCCATAGTTCTATTGAAATTACAAACGTTATTAAATGGCCCATTTTCTATTTCTCTTCCGGGTTTTTGCATATGTTCTTATGTATCTGCTCCCTCTCCACCTGCAAGAGCTTTTCATTTGGAAACCCTTCCTTGATCTCCTTTTCAGATCTAGATCTGAATTTAATCTAGATTACTTATTGTTCCTTATTACCATATTACTGCTATAGCACCTGATGCATTTATGTTTCATAGCCTGCATGAAAAAGCATCTTGAATTTCTATTATTTAATCTCTGTCACTCCAAGATCTGTTTACTTAACTACTGACAGGAGTTACATCTTTTCAGTATTGTTCCGTAATGTGTTCCCTAGATCTTGGTACTTGGTACACAGTCAATAGATATGTTTTGGAATTAACTACTAAATTGTTCAATTAAAACTCTAGGAGAAGCCAGTGGCTCAAAGATCATGCTTTATTTTAGAGTTGCTAAACACTGGATGAGTCACTCTGGGCAGCTTTCAACTGCTGGTATATGCTCAGTTCACATCCCAGATAGGACAGTAATAGACACATCTTATACAATTGACCTGAAACAACAGTAGCTTCACACGGGGGGCCCTCAAGTCAACAGCCAGCACTTCAGGAATCTTCTCTGTGTCTTTCCAAGGGAGGAGATGAGAAATTTTTCATTGCTTTTGGAGGCATTATGTGCCCTGTAGTCTCTGAAGCCAAGCAAATACTTGATCCTACATTCATGGTTTTTGAGAGCTCATGTGGAATCCAGAATGTTGGACCTAACACTCCACAAATTTGTGGGAATCAAATCAAGGCTGTCAGTGATTACAGATTGCCAAGAGGACTTGCTATTTCCATAAATTTTATTTTTCCTCATGAACCTTGGGATTAGTTGTTTGTAGTTTTTCCAGGAGCAAACTACTAGATGGTGAAGTGTTGGGAGCAAACACTGTGAACATGCTCTCAGGTCTCCATGCTGCTGCTGCTGCTGCTGCATGGGAAGGGGAACCAGTCAAACATGCAGCAGAGCTGGACTTTGAAATTCTACAGGACTTTTTAGAGGGTTTAAAGTGCCACTCATCCAAAATTAAAGCAAAAAAAGGAAAGATGAGTAAGTGAAGAGCTAAAAATCACATATTTTGTGAATTAGATTTATGTGTAAGGTTTAAATATGTGCAAGCATATTTTGAGTAATCTGGTATGAATTATGGTTTTGTTATTAAAAAGCCATTTTTTATCCTTATGTGTGAAATAAAAAGAGATTTGCTTTGCTGCATTTTTTTTAAATTTGGAAAATATTAAAATTTGAGGGAGACTAATCTTCCTAGCCAAATTAAAAAATTGGTCAGAATTTAAAGGATACCCCATCTGAGTTCAAGCTGTGTTTCAGTGTGACTGCACTTTTTGGCTATGAAAAGGATGTTTGAGACTTGTGACTTAGCAGATCTCATATAAGCTTGCATATACAATTTTATCCTTATGAGTGAAATGTGGATTAAAATAAATAGCTGGGAACAAAGTTTATCTGAAAACAAAACGAACAAGGATTTTGAAACACAGATATTAACTATTTTCAGTTAAGAGCTTTGAGATTTTGAACTATGGTTTGATTATCAATATTTGAGTTTTTTCAAATTTTGAAAATGACTGGATTTTCTCAGCCCTTGCTGTTTATTTCACATTCCTGTTTCTAAGTAGAAGAAAGAAAGTGATTTGGCTACTTTCAAAGCTCAGAAGTAAAACAACTGTCTATAAGTTGCATGCCATAACTTTTAACACATTATCCCATTACATTTTTACAACTTCTCTGAACAACAGTATTATATCCTTTACAGATGGGAACAATGGAACTCAGATAGGTAAGGAGATAGGCAGAAGGGTGAGCCGCTAGTAAGCTTCTGGCCCTGTCTAGCAGCTGTTTCCTCTGACTGAAATATTCAGTCTAATACTCCTTGGTGCTTACTCTTTCTCCTAAAAAATTCTTACCTTTCCTACTTTTTCTGATAACTTCTATGTCAAAATCTCAGCTCTTTCAAAAAGGCTTCTCTGCTTTTCTATCCACTACCAAGTCTTAGTGTTCCCCTAAGACCTGTGTGCCTGCTTCCATCAGGCATACATTGCAAATATATGAATTCTTTCTTTAGTCTTGGTCAACATCTGCACCACCAACTCCAATTTACAGCTGCAACTTTGTCAGTTTCCTATCTTCAGTGACTCATGTAGCTCTATGAAGCAATACTAGCTTAATCAAATAATAAACTAATGCCTATTGTAGTTTCTATAAATAATTACTCTAGTCTTATCTTAAAAAGCAAACCTCAATATCCAATAAAAATTCTTCTCATTCCTGCATGAGGTAGATCATTCACTGGGGGAGTAAAAAAAAAATAATGCTACTTTCATCTATTTTTTTAATCTCATTGTTAGATTTCACCTCAGAAGAAAGGCTGCACTATTCATTATATTACTTTTCCATATTTTTAATATGTGTCAGTACTATGGTTTAGAACCAAAAGATACAGCTGCAAGGATTCAGGGTTAGTGATTTATTTGAGAATGCAATACCAGGAGAGCAAGAGGGAAAGAAAAGGGAAGTGAGGCAGGGCTGAGTGGGCAGCCAAGATAGGTGAAGCACTATTGGGAGGTTACTTCCTTTCATGGAGATTTTTCTTATTGTTTGGCAAGTGGTACTTTTGATCTCACACGACATCTATGGGTAGGCTTTTTGGATCAAGTAAGGGAAAGGAGTGTAACTGTCTATTTTTCTCCTGTCTCCCTTGGATCAAGATGGTGCCATGGGAAGTTAACTGTTCTGCATTTCAGTTTGGGTCATCCAGCTTCCTTGGCAGCCTCTTGAGGAGCCAGATACACCTCCCTGTGGCAGCATTTTCTTAAATCTTGAAGAAATAGAGGGAACCAGAATGTGTAGAGTACAGTAGTTGTTTTCAAAAGGCTCACTGTGTTATCCTGTGTGGACGCCTTTGCTGTACTGGTGGGAGAAGTCCTACAGCAGTTGACATAAGGAACAGGGCAAGCTGAGAAACTGAGAGAAGATACTTGAGTCTCTTACAGATGTATTTTCACCTTGCATATACAATACATTTTACTGTTTACACTCTTTTCTGTTTTCAATCTTATAGCTTTAAAACTTCAATGCAACTAGTTCAAATGTCTGAATGTCTTCTGCTGGTTAATATGCTGGCAACTGAAGTATATAGCTCAGGATATCTAAAACAGATGTAATACTTTCCCATATAAACCTGTATCTTCTGATTTTTACCATTTTTCTTCATTGAAATGTTCATGTTTAGGGCAATCTCCCAGCAGTGAAAGCATACTCCCTGGAACAAATTACACATTCAGTAAGTGTGTGAATAAAACAAACGGAGAGATTGGACTTCTTTGTTTTTGGTTTGCTGGTGCATTTGTACAGGAAATGTTAAGTTTGCTGCTAATTAAGTAGAAGAGGAGATGGAGAAAACAGTAAGCCAGGTCTAGTCTTTCAATGAACCAGTCATTTCCACTGTCTCTTGCCAGCATCATCTCATCACAAGTGACTGTGGCTGAATCCACAGGTAGAATGGGAAAGGCCAAGAAGAAATAAAATAAGAGTTTTAAAAGCATATTGATATTTAATTTGGCATAACTATTTTCTTTTGATGAAATAATCTCAGACATGTTTAGCTGGTGGCTTTTGACCTTCAGTCCACTACTGACATCTTAAAATTTCTTGTTTCTTACTAGGTAATTTCTGATTTCTCTTGTAAAATATGAGACAAGTTTCAAAAGGAAGTAAAGTACATTTCTTTTTTTCACATATATTTTTTGTATATACTGTACTTTCCCTAGACTACACATACAAATATACTTACATTACAGCTTTTAAATTATCTCTTTATATATATTTTTAACAAAGAATTTTTGAAATATTATAGGAAAAAGTCATGCAGGCATTTGTAATTTTATGAGAATCTGTGTCAGGAAATTTGAAAGTTATAGATGTTGCCAGAAGAGCTGAATGAGATCTGTCGCTGTGTCTATAGTTAATAATGTAATAGATCTGTATTGCTTTAACTATAGCAGATAATAAATGTAAAGCATGCTTTGTTAAGAAAGTAGATCTCAGCTGGATGTGGTGGCACACTCGTGTAATCCCAGCACTCAGGAGGCTGAGGCTAGAGGATCATTGCAAGTTCCAGACTAGTCTGGGCTACAAAATAAGCCCAACGCCAGCCTGAACTGCATAGCAAGACCCTGTTTCAAAATGACAACGATGACAACAACAAAAAAGTAGATCTCAGAATAGCAAAGACAATTCTGCACAACAAAGCCAAGTCAGGGGCATCACAATACTTGTCTTGAAAGTATGATACAGACCTACTGTGATAAAAACAACGTGCTGTTGGCAAAAAAACAAAGCAAAACAAAACAAAATGAAAAACAGAAAACAGCAACAACACCACCAGACCTGAGTATCAGTGGAATGGAATAGAAGATGCAGACACAACCCCTGATATACTTGGCCACCTTATCTTTGATATAGGGACCAATTTCACTAGAAGAAAGATAATCTCTTCAATAAATTATGCTGGAAAAGCTGGCTTTCCACATGCCAAAGACTAAAACTAGACTCATGTCAATCACTGTGCAATAAACTGAAGTCAAAATAGATCAAAGATCTAAATGTTAAAACAGGAACACCAAATGTATAGGAAAAGAAAATAGGTAGAAATCTTGAAGACATAGGTATAGGCAGAGACTTCATGACTACAACACAGACCACATGAGAAACACTTCAAAAAAATAAACAAATAAGATCTCACCTCATTAAAAAGCTTTTGCACAGCAAAAGAAACCACCAACAGAGTAAAAAGACAACCCACAGAGTGGGAAAAAATTATAGCCAGCTGTCCCTTAGACAAAGGAATTGTATTGAAAATATAATTGAAAAAAAATCTATTTGAAAACTAATCAGACCCCCCAAATTCAAAGGCCCAATCCAAAAATGGTCACCTAAGATGAATGTGCACTTCTCAGTTGAAGAAGTACAAATGGCAAATGAATATATGAAAAAATGCTCAACATCACTGGTCATTTGAGAGATGCAAATTAAAAGAACACTGAGATTCCATCTCACTCAGAAAAAGTCTCTATCATCAAGAAATCAACCAATAACAAATGCTGACGGGGCTGTGGGTAAAAAGGAACCCATTTCCACTGTTGTTGGGAGTGCAGACTGCTGCAACCACTATGGATAACAGCATGGAGATTCCTCAGAAAACTAGATCAGAAGTCCCGTTCCACTCAGCTGTTTCCCTTTTGGGTATCTTCCCAGAAGAATTAAAGGCATCACACCACAGTGATATATGTGCATGCATGTTTATAGAAGCACAATTTATAATAGTTAAATTTTGGAAACAATCAAAATGCCCATCAACTGAGGAATGGATAAAAAAGATGTAGTCTTTTTATTCAGTGGAGTAATACTCAGTCATAAAGAAGGATAAACTTGAGGATTTTATAGGTAAATGCATGCAATTTGAGACCACAGTCATACGTGAAATAAATCAGACTTACATGTGTCAACATCATATTGTCTCCGTAGTGTAAGAAACTGAAAGAGTAAATAAGATCCAAAACGTACAATAGATATTGTTAAATGGGAAGAAACTGTTCAAAAAGAAAGAGAACCTGGATAGGGGAAAGGAGAGAAGAAAGAAGGGTAAAGGAAAAAATATATATACATATACAAGATAGTTAAGATAGTTACACTACTAATTTCTCTTAGTTCATTGAAAAGAAGTGTTTGTGCTAATATTGTTTGGTCAATTTTTCATGCCTTTATTTTATATTCTGAGCAACTACTCTGAATATAACAGTACACATTGTATTAGCCATTGTTGCTCTCTTATTATCTTGTTTGGAATTTTGTTTCATTGTTTTTATTTGTTTCTCTTTAATATAATATTTTTAAAAAAGAAAGTAAATCTCATGCGTTCTCAACATATATATGTTCAGAAGAATTTACTGTATGAGATGATGGATATGCCAATTAGCTTGATTGTGGAAATAATTTCTCAACACATTATATCAGAACATCACTTTTCACGTCTTGCTAGATGCAATTTTTTTTCATCGATCATGTTTCTTTAAAATAAAGATGGAAGCAACAGGTTTTTCTTTCCAAATGTCAAAATGTACTTATTAGTAACCCAGTCTGAGGGACTAGCCATTCTTTCATACTGCTATTGAATCTCTTTCATATAGAAATAAAACTAAACTCCAGAAGCGATATTTTGCCAGCAACATGTCTAATGGCCTTTTCATTTTCCTTAACAACTTGATGTAGCTATGGAAATTTCAATTTCTTATCTTGAATCAACTTCAGAAATGTGCATGTTAATGTACTTTAAATTGATTTATCAACTAATGAACCAAGAAATGATTTTTTTTTACTGTGTTTAAAAGTGTTTTGCTTAGATTTTAAAGGTCAGGGCATTTTTGGGGTCATGTTTGTTCCAAAATTTTTCTATGTAACTTATTCATTTCCCATTAAAATCTCATTTTCTCTGTCAGTGAGGTTCTAGGCTTCATCTCTCATGAAAGTTGTACTTTGTATGAATTACTGCATTCAAATACATGTTCTCAGTGAACCCATTATCAAGCGAATTTAATGTCTTAATTTTTTCCTTTGGTAGCAAGACACATAACAGGTTCCTTATGCAGGCCTGTTAATAAAATTAAGAGTATAAAAGCAATAAAAATATATGGAAAAATTGCTATTGATCATCTGATGCTGAAATTTCGATGTAAGTCAAGTAGTCTCATCAGAGTTAAAGGGTAACTGCTTTCATTTCTCTTATTCAGCAACTTGAGTCAAGACACAAAGCTAATTATGCCATGCATTTTGCTTTTGATGGTGATATGAGAAGCATATGATTTGTCTATTTATCAAACACTTCCTGAGAGTACTTAATCTTCTGAGATAAGCTCTGGAGAGACAATGACATGTGGCACAAATAATTGCAAATATTAAATATGAAGGCTGACACTAAGTAATATGTTGTCAATGAGAAGCAAATAATGTATAGTACAACAGGATATAGTGGTGGCTACCTGCACATGAGTGCAGATTAGAGAGGGCTTTGTGAAGGAGGCAATATTTGTTCGGTGACCTGAAGGATGGCAACATGTAGGAATGAATGTGTAGGCATGCTAAGGACAATTGTATTCAACAGAGGAAAATTTATCATTAAAGCTCACTTGTATTTGTCAGCTTTGTGTTACTACAATGAAATATCCAAAACAGCTAAATTTATAAAGAGGAAAGTTTTATTGAGCTCACAGTTTCAGAGGTTCAAATTAAAGATTGGAAACTCATGTTTTGGCTCCTGGTGAGGATGACACATTGTAGAGGGAGTATGTTAGAAGCAAATGGTGAACTCGAGAGGCTGAGGCAGGTGGAGCGTTGTGAGTTCGAGGCTGGCTTGGGCTACAACGCTAGTGCAAGGCTGGCCTGAGCTACATAGTGCGACCCTGTCTCAAAAAACTAGGGCTGGGAGTTTAGCTCAGTAGCTTAACTGCCTGCCGTGGCAGGTGCGAGGTTGTGAGTTCAATCCCCGGTGCTGCAAAAAAAAAAAAAAGAAGAAGAAGAAGAAGAAGAAGAAGAAGCAAATTGTACCATGTTGAATAGGTAGAGAGACAGAGAAAGGATATGTTTCCAGAGACCTAAGGTACTCCCACTAAGTCCCACCTCTTAAATATCTACCCAACCTCCCATTAACATATTCCTGGGGGCCAAGCCTTTAACATATGGACTTTGGGTTTCCTACCATATTCAAATCATAGCAGCCCTCAAATTCTCATGTCCTACAGTTATGTGATAACAGATTGTAGTGATCTCAAGATGCTCTTTGGAACTGTAGCATACTGAAGTAGCAGTACTGGTTGAAATGAACTTGAGAAATCAACTGCAAGAGAGCTTTGGATGTCATCACGGTGTCATAACGGACTGCCTTTGAACATAATGTGTACAAATTCTCTAGCTAAATATTCATGGACTTAAATTTATGGTTCAGAGTTTGAGGAAAAACTTGGAAAGCCTTTTGTAGAGAATCAAATAAAGTGAAAACTACATTTCACTGGGCACTTTGTTTAAGAAGCAAGTTATTCTTCATTATCAGAAGATTCTTGGAACTGTGGCACCTAGATCAGCATTCAACAACATTTTTGCTTGTACTTTCAATTTGTGTTAAATTATATTTATTTTAGTTGTCCTAATTTATTACTTAGGTAACTTAAACAATTAGGATGCAGACTGAATTCAGTTTCCCTTATAGAAAGGGAGTCCTTTGAACAGAATTAAATTTATACATATATCACCTTTCACACTAGAATGTCACCATCTCAAGGTCAATGTGATATCATTTTTTTAAAAAATAAAAGCATAAAGTCTTATGTAAGTGTACGGTTTGCAGATATTGGTTGATATGTCACTGACATAGCACAGATTTGAAAATTTTTGCGTAAGTGCTCAAATTTGATAGCAATTTCATACATTGTAGTAAATATTTCCCTATGGTGCAAAGAAGTAGCTAACACATATTTTCTTTCTGAGTTAGACATATGGGAATCTGCTAAATAAAACGAATGATATCAGATAAATCTTGTCTAATGTCTGATTTGAGAAGATGTGTTTTGTTTCCTTGAATCTACAAAAGAATCAAAAACATGTTAATTCAATAATGAGTGAGTACCTTTTCTTTCTTAACCTTGATTTCCAGACAAAACTACAACCACTGTACTGAATTTTAGAAGTTTATTTTCACTTCAACGTTTCTTATTAAAAAGAAATTGAAATGACGTCACACTGTAATATCTGTCTCTTAATTTGTTTTATATTCTATTCATAAATATTTCTTTATTATTAAAAATCTTCTATGGTATAAATTTAATAATTATAAGAAATAATTATATAATTGTATTATACATGTTTACCTTCAATATGAATCCATTGCAGCTGTATAAAATGCTATAATATGACAAATAGAAATGGCTTACTTTATTCATAATCCTAAATCTCATCTTCTCCAGAGTTACTCATCAATCTTGAAGTGCACAGATTTGACATTTTATGTATAAACTTATATTCATTTGCATTGACAAAGTTTTTCTTCAAAAAATAGACATTTGAATTTATTGCATATAATTAGAAATGTTTCTGTCATATATATAGTATAAATTATTTATCTATGGGTATGAAAATAATTCAACTAATGAGTTGTGTATCCAACCATATAACCCTAGAAATAGAAGACTGTTGATACTTTGAAAACTAGTTTCCAGTCTGCCCTAATTGCCTTCCCATTGGCCCCCAGTAGTTATCTATGCCTAGATTTTTCTGTAACTCTTTTACAAGCTTTGCTTTATAACATTATAACATGCATTTATAGCTCTGAAAAATATTTTTAAAATCCATATGGTTTCAATACCAGGGAGGTGGAAACATGTTTTAAAAATGTTCTAGATTAGAATCTTTCTTTTCACAAGTAAGATTCCAGTTCACTTGAAAATTAGTTTTGTGTACGATGTGTGGCATACATTTTATTTTTCTCAACTGTATAACAAGTAGTCCTAACATCATGGAATGGAAAGTTGTTTTTTGTCAGTCTCTGGAAGGCACAGCTCCTGGAGGAGGGTTTTGGGAGGAGAGGGCTCAGCAGCTGAAGTGGCTTCAGTGCAGCAGCGCCTTCAGCACATCCTGCTGGTTGCTGTTGCTGGAGGACTGGACCTGCCCTGAACTGGGTTTTCAATGGCACAAGCCATCTGCAGAAGCTCCTCTCAGACCCTTTAAACAGGACAGATTTGCCATCACTTCTCCTTCAGTAGATTTACTGGTTCATTAGAAATCTAAGGACTTGCGAGGCAAGAAGTTTGAGGATGTTCTTCTCATCTACCTTCAGGACAGCCAGCACTTCTTTTATTGCAAATATTTCCTTTTAGGTTGTAACAAATTTCATCTTGCATTTCTGTTACTTTTTTCACATTTTTAAGTATTTTTTAAAATATTTTTTCTCTATTAGGTGCATATAAGTATAGAATAATTGTGTTTTCTTTGTTTGATTTAAATCTAATTATTCCCATTTTGTTTTGCTTAGAATTTCAAAATGATATTTTTTCCTGTGTTTTACTTTTATTGTTTCTCTATCTGTATCCTTCAGATGTATCTCTTCAACTATAGATTCATTAAAAATAATCTAGACAATTATTATGGTCTAAGTGGTACTTTAAATTTATTTACATTCATGTAGTTTTAGATTAAATTTGGATTTATTTGTAATATTTTAAGTTTTCTTTTTCTCTCTATTTAAATCCTTTGTTGTCTTTTAAAATAGATTAAAATGTTTTTCTTATTCTATTTTATTTAATTTCTATGAGTATGGAAGGAGTACCACTTTTTTTCTGATTTTAGCATGCTTCAAAATCACCTTTAATGACATTCTCTTAGGTTAAATGCTCTCAAAACTCCCTTAATATTTTCATTGCTTAAAAGTATACTCTTCTTAGAAACCAATTCTGTTTCTCAAAATTATGGATTAGAGTGTATAAAATCATTTTAAAAAAGACAACTAAAAAAGCTGGAGAAAATGTGACATACCTGTTTAAGGGCATTGGAGAGTCACAGAATAGTCAAATTCTGAATGTTCAAGAGTCTGAAGAGAAGGGAATTAGTTTAGTTTAGCCAAATATTATTCATTGTTTTTCTTCTCAAAACATCTGAAGGTTCTTACTTATAAAAAGGAAAATAAAAGATAGATGAGAGGATACATCTTTTATTTTCTTCTTTGTATTTTGGATTTCCCATGTAAGAGAAATTATGCCATATTTAAGCTTGTGAGTGTGATTTATTTCACTTACTATTATGTTTCTAAGGTTCATACATTTTCCTACAAATGACTCCAACTTATAATTCTAGTACTTGATGTCTTTGTGAATCTCAGTAACCTTATATTGGGTTGAATTGTCACACTATTCAGAAATAAGATTTTGTAGAAGTAGATAGTTTGGATGAAGTCATGCTGGCGAAGAGGGGGCCATAAATACTTGTGAATGGTGTCTTCTTGAAAAACAGGAAACATTCAGATGGCAGATATTATGTCAAACACTTGAGGAGAATGCTAGGTAAAGAGAGAGACTAGATACATCAACGTGCCGAGGAATACCAAGGGTTGCCAAAGCTGGGAGAGGCATAAAGCCAATCCTTCCTAAGAGCCTCCAGGGATACACAGCATCGTGGATGCCTTGATTTCAGACTTTTATTCTTAAGAAGTTTAAAGAGAAAATTTATTTTATTCAAAGTCACCAAATTGGTGGTATTTCATTATAGTAGTCATTGAAAATAACCTAATCTGTAAGATGGATAATATCTATCTATACCAAGAGAGAATATGAGCATTAAAAAGCATAATGTGTATAAGATATTTTGCTTTGTTTGTTCAGAATAAGAGCTTGATGAACATTACCTTTTCAGATTTGATTTAGAAATATCTCATGTCTGTCACAGTCTTCAATCTTTTTCTTCACAGCTTACATGTGTACATATGTACACAAGACATACATATCTAGATCTCTGATCATGCAACTCATGCATGCCACGGACCCAAATTGCCCTCCATTCAGACTTCAGTCAAGGCTTCCAGCTATTAACCAGTAGGGTTCTCACACAGTTTTTGAAATTAAGTTAATCTGAAAGTTTCTCAGTTTTAAACCACATTTCATGAAATGGAACATTAAGGTTTTACCTTTAAATAAGTGAAAGGGAAAAAGTTCTATCAATAATGCCTTCTGGGCTATTTTTCATTACTGAAACAAACAAACAAACAAATCAAAAATAAACTTCATCATACATTTTTTTCAGGAAACCAAAAGAGAATGAGCACTCCAGTGGTTTGCACTGTGGATTGTTCACTTCGGGCCCAACAGAGAAACAATCTCACTATGTGTCATGAGTTCAACCAGAAATTTAGCTTGAGTATTGGAGCCAAAATGGGAAGAAAGGGGTGGAATACTATGAGAAAAGTTAAATTTAGTCTCCTGAGCTCCAAGATATTAAAGTTCTTCTGAATAAAAAATGAAAGCATGCTTTGAAATAATGTCTGACACAAATATAGAGAATGAATGGCTATTAAGACTGAATGACATTATTTTTAGAAACTGGCTTTTTCTTCCTGTTGTCTCATTGAAAATCCATGTGCTGTCAAGTGGCATAAGGAAGTCTGAATATTTTACCTCTTTATGTTTGACACTTTTAGGATAATTCTACATTTAGTATTTGGGTAAAAATAATAATATAGTAATTTGCTTAAATTTGTACTGAAATCAAATAGGGAAAGCATAAGAAAAAATTTTTAGCAATGTGTTTTATATCACAAGGAGATGTATTTTCTCTTTTAAACCCTCAGTATATAACTCAATTTCCACAGTGATTCACTTCAGTTAAATCTAGAAACATTCTCCTTTTATACTTTAAATCAGACCAACTAATATTCGTGAACTAATTTTTGAAGGATAGTTGGATAAAATAATCTTGTAAAGGTCGAAGCCTTTTGGAAATTATTTGTGTCTATGTATTTTTTATTAAATGCTAATGAGAGAAGGTGTAACAGGTACTGGAATATAAGTAAGTGAAAAAAGAATCAAAATAAAAATGAAGTAAGTAAAATATAAATGGTGATCTGTGACTTGGAGGAAACTAAATTTGAGGAGAATGAGTAGTCTAGGAGTATGTTGCAATTTTAAAAATAATGGCCAGGGAACGCCCTACTAAAAAAGAACAATTGAACTAATACTTGAAGATACGGAGTATGTACTGAGTTTCCACGCAGTTGCTGAGTAAGTAGGATTTGTAAATCTAAATCATAGGAGAGGAGCTAGGGTTGCAGATAGTTGACATTAAACTGTTTAGAGAAACATTAATTTTTTGTTTTTAGCAATCTTATGTTGATTTGCAAAAGGTCCAGACACTCTAGACCAACAATAAAGTCATTTGTTTAACCCTGAAGGTCCTACTTTATCAGTTTTTATTTGTTCTAGGACTGGTTATGGCAATTTTGTCAAGGCTTTAATTACAATCCATTTAGATATACTGAGGTAATTGTAACCTCAACTATCAAATGTATAATTGTTTTGTGGTTTGAAGTGCATTGCATACTTTATGATCTTGGAAACACTACACACTGCCCCAGTCCACTGAAAAGGGAAGGAACATGAGCATTTTATTACTACTGCAGAAATTACATCTGCAAACAAACAAACAAAAACAAAAACCCCAAAAACCTAAGTGGTTTTTCTCTAATACTTTATTGGAATTGTCTTGATAAAAGGTACTTGCAGAGAGCAAAATAAATGTAAGTGAACCTTTTCTACTTAACACAAAGTGCCTCAAAATTTCCAGCTTTTTGCCCAGTAAGTTGACACCTGCTCACAGAGGTTAACACAGGAGTGATGTGGGTCTCCTAGGATCTACCCAACACCAAGCAGGTCTCCTGGGATCTACCCAAGACCAAGCCCTCTCTAGGTTGCTGTGGATTTTCTTTTGTCAGCAAAATCTGCAGCAACCTAGAGAGGGCTTGGTCTCTATGGGCCACAGCCTGTGGAGGAAACAGCAGGAACACTACCTAGGCATCATAGGGACCCCTGCCAGTCAGGGAAGGGGTGGATTCCAAACTTTGACTTAGAACTAAGTGGTTTTATAAAGACATTTTTGGATCTAATATCCTACGAATATATGGTATTTATCTCAATTCCTTTGTGGAGCATTTAAAATTGGGAGTACACTGTTTGATTCAACAGGTTTTTCTGCAAACATATTTCTTTGCCTTTGTTAGCAATGAATCTTTCCATGACTGGTTCACAGGGTTTCTGTCACTGAGAAAATATGTTTAGCAGTTTGTGCATTCAGGAAAAAAAATACTGTTTAAAATGCGCTTAGACTATTTCATGAAATATTTATGAGATTTTGTCTTGTTTTCTTTGATGTTTAAGCTAGAAATAAAACAAACCTATTTTTGGTACCTATTCATTCATTAAATTTAGAAATATTTTAAACTCCTGAATTCTTGAAAGTATTGTCTTTTGGTTTATTCTGCTTTTTATCATGTTTGAAGCAGGCACAACTTTGTCAGTTCCTTAAATCCCACGTGGCAGACTGTAATCATTTTGTCTGTTTTTCACCCTATCTCTTTTCAAGTCTTGGTCTCTCCAAAGTAAAAACACATACACCTAGTGAGCTTTAGAAGGACACTTTGTTTCTGATTATTGCCTTTCTTTCAAGTGTTACCATCAACAAATCAAATGAAAGGCCAGGTTCTTCTGTAATACTAAATATCACTGACTGAATCTAGAAAGGGAGTACTGAAGAAAACATAAGTGACTCACCTAGTGCTGTAGTGGCAAATTACATGCTTCCAATCCTCCTAGGAAATTTATATTCCTACACAGGTTGAAAACAAGGAAGTAATATCAATTAAAACACTACTGAATGTCAGAAACTCATTTTACAGGTGAGTGTTTAATAGGTACTATTTGAATAAAATAAATAGCATAATTTATACATTTTTATCCCCTCTAATAAAAAACATCAGGAAAAACAATTTTTAAAATACTAAATGTAGTGCAAGTGTCCCTATTCAATACATTTTGGTTAAGAAGGTGATTTAAATTTATTTGAAACTCTGTGTTAACATAGCATTTGTGGTGGTGGGCACAGAGTATGTTTCCTCCAGAACGAATTCCTAAGATATGAAGCAAATCAGGTAAAACCCTGTTTTCCTAAAATTCTGCTAAACTAAGATGGGGAGGCAGAGCTGCTTCAGACTTGAAGCCTATATATCAACCAATCTCTGAGTTTGTAGCCAAAATAGATTTGAAAAACAACTAAATATTAAAACATGATAGAATCATCCCATTGTGGTATATACTATTGAGCAGATTTAGAAGGAGAAATATTACAAAGATAAAATAATGAGATGAAAATATGCCATCTTACGTTGAAAATAGCAGGAACTAGTACTTGCCAATTCTTTATTGTGTGTGAGATCCTAGATTATGCTTTTTCTTTTTCATCACATATTATTTCATTTAATCCTCCCAACAAACTTGTTAGGTGTCATTGTTATCCTGTTTGATGAGGTTTAGAGATGTATGAAACTTTCCATAGCTACATAACTATGAAGTAGATAGCCTGGAATCTGAACAAATGTAGTGTATTTAACATTTACAGATTTATAACTTTATAGTGAGAATTTTAGAAGTATAAAAAAACCGAATTAATGTACATAATTGGCACTTGCTTTGGAGACAAGAATAGAATTGAGTGTCAAAAATGAGAGCTGATGATGTAAAAGACCCTTTGAAGCTATTACTACAAATCCAAAAGATAAACCACTAAGAGACATGATAATAGATGTAAATGTCAGATAATGGAAATATGGCTTATGTGCATTATATGTGCTTCTTTATATTTTTTATTCTTCATAAAAATTTTGCAATAAATAAGGTAGTATAGAACAATGAAAAACTGGGCATAAGGGATAGGGAGTTGATCTTTTCAAAATTTAATATTTCTTTTAGGAAAACAGATATCTATAGATTAACAAGGTTGAGATCATACTGAAAGTTTTTCATACAACCTGTGAAAGTGTATATCATAGACGTGTTTCACAGGCCACAGGTCACATGCCCAGAAATTTTTGGAGTAAAGTTGGCTTTGGCTACAAAGTTTGGCAGAAGTGCTCTCTTTTTGAAATATTTGCTATTTTTCTTCCTCCATGCTTCAGTTGTTTTCCTTTTAAGTGAACTGTAGCTTTCACTGTAGTTTCCTTCAACCTTGCAATTTCCTCAAACTATTTGTAGTGTAACATCTCAAGTAACAGTGAGATTTTAAAAAGTTAACTTCATAGTAAGTTTCTCAAACGTAAAATGTGCTTTCATCCAAAGTCATTGGAATGGGCTCACTTTTGGCAGAATCTTTCCTTTCAGTGATACTTACATAACATAAAAATGTGCTGTTTTATGCAGAAATACTTTCAAATGGGTCATTTTATGCTCCTTTTCCTAAAATACTTATGCAAAAATTATCATTTTAACAAAGTATGCCAGTGTGTCTGCTTTTTCCAGAAATGCTGAAAAGGATTTACTGAAACGATGCACTGTCATTCCAGTCTGATTCTGCATCCCAAAAGTTCATAAAATATAATAACTGGGTGGAGGACAGCAGCGAAGGAAACTAAACATTGCTTAGCCCTTTATGCTGGTCTGGAGGCTACAAAAGACATATATGATTGAACATGGCAAAGTCTGGAACATTAAAGTACCAGCATTTTTGAATATCTGTCAATGATTTCTATTTCTATTAATTCTGTGAATTTTTCTTTATATTCCTTCCCTCATACTATCTTTGCTCCAAATAGCTTTTTCTCCTTCTTATGTGTCGTGAAGGAAGTGTCTGGTTTTGTACTTGACTTGTAAATGTTAAATTTCTCTTCTGTTATATTTCCCCTTGACTTCACATCTTTCCTTTCCTCCTTAAACCAGCAATTCTATATGCTAGCAGCTAAGAAAAACACTACAATAATGACTTGGTTCTTTAAAGAAAGCACATTATCAACTTATTCATTGTCAAATTAAGACAATTAATGTATGGTGCTACGTAATTTGTTTGCGTGTGTCATGCTAAAACAAGACCAAAAGCAAAGCAAAACTGCAGTCACAAATGTCTTTGTGAGGAACAAGAACTATTTATTTTTAAATACTTCATTTATTGTCCATGAAAGTAGTCAGTTGATATCAGTTAGTTTTGGAGCATTTTTAGACCAAACACTCAACATTATTACCAGTTGCAGAAGTCCTCTGATTTGGATAGCACTGAAGCTTATAGTTGTTATTGAGGTTGTTTGCTTTCTTGAGGTGGAAAGTATAGGACAAAAATTTGAGGACTCAGCAGCCAAACTGATCAGATTTCAGTCTTCTTTCCACATGTGTGGTTGTCTGAACTTGGGCCAGTTGTTTATCATTCCATTCCTGTTTTCTCTATCAAAAAATGAAAATAATAGTGGCATCTTCTTCATGGTTGATTTATGCAAGGCACTTAGAAGAGTGTTTGGCACATGATAAGTTATGTGTTCAACATTAAAAATTGATTGTTATTAAAATCAGGATTTTCTTAGAATGTCCCAGGAGCTAAAATTTGAATAGTTACTTTAATTAATGAAACCTACAAAACAGTTTGTTGAGAGATGATATTCAGACTTTATAATGGCAATCACATAAAATTTAAGACTGCATTCATAATAGCTAATACTTCATTATGTGCCAACTACCTACCACTTGTTTATGTTTTTCATTCTTATACAAAAGTGTTATGATATATTTACATTAAACTGATTCACCTCCTTCAATCACAAAACTTATGTCATGATTTAGATCAAGAATGTCCCGCACTCATAGGCGGGGCTTTTGGAAGGTGATTGGATCTTGGGGGTGATATAGCTGACTTGCTGTTAGGAGGTGCTGTCAGATCACTGATGACTGGGGGAATGTGACCCAAAAGGATATATCTGGAAATTCTTAGCGTCTCCATTTTCTTTCCATTTCCTAGTCGTGGTGACGTGAGCAGTTTTCCTCTGTAAAGGTAGTAGCCGGAAAGTAGCAAAGCAGCAAAGGACCTTTACAGTGTCTTTCAATCCCTTCTATTGTATCCAGGCTACTGGATTTAGGGTGGTGCCAGATGAATTTCAGGATTGTTTTCTCTATTTCTGTGAGATATGCTATTGAAATTTTCATTGGGACTGTATTGCATCTGTATAACAATCTTGGAAGTATGGCATTTTTCAATATATTGGTTAATCCTACCCAAAAGCAAGGAATGTCTTTCCACTTTCTACTATCCTCTTCAGACTCAGTTTTCAGAGTACATGGTTTACAATGTCGCAATCTTTTACATCTTTCCTTAGGTTGATTCCCCAATATCCCATTTTTTTTGGATGGT
>RJWM01018908.1:0-40096 GCA_004363535.1 Dasyprocta punctata
AGCCTAGCAACGGCGGGAAGGGGAAGAATATTAAACTGTTTCTCCAAACTTCGCGCTGGCATTCAATTTAACACGAACATCTTATTCCGCAGCTCTGATCTACTGCAGGAAGGTGGGGATCTGAGAGCCGGGGGAGCCCATCTGGCCATCGCTGCTGTGAATGCTGAGCCTGCAGGGTGGTGTGGCCGTGCTGGGGTCCCCCGGGGCCAGTGGGAGCTGGGAGGGAAGGCAGCAGGGACGGGCCACCCAGGAAATGCAGCCAGTGAACCCCCATTTCTCTGCAGAGCTGAGGTGAGCTGAGAGTGAGCTGGCCATACGTAAGTAACAATATTTCTTTTTGTGGGACACTCTGGAAGAAGACGCCCCTCACTCTGGGAGCAGCATAATGAATACTTCGCACATCCCCGTTGCGGACCGAGTTGTGACCCCCAGAGTCACAGGCTGAGGTCCCAATCCCCAGTGCCAGGCTGCCCTTGGAGCTGGGTCTGCAGAGAGGTCCCTGGGTGGGGGTGAGGCCCGTGCATGGCTCAGTGCAGGCAGACAGGTCTCCTGAGAACAGGCGTCGGGGACACAGACACACGGGGCAAAGACGGCGGGAACCCCAAGGAGAAGCTGACCCAGGAGGGGCCTCGGCAGAAACCAGCCCTGCAGACCCCAAAGCTGGGGGCTACGAATCCTCTGTTGCTGAAGCTGCCTGGCCTGCAGCTCCACCACAAAGCCCAGCGCATGGATATACGCGTCCGTTCCCCCGCGGGACACCTAGCTGTGTTCAGGGCCCCTTCACGGCCTGCGCCGGGCTCGGCCCCTGCGCCACAGCACAAGACCTAGAGCGGCTCTCCGCACCTGCTGCTTCTGTGGGCCAGGGGAGCCGGTCTGCCTGGGTCTTTTGTGCAAAAGATCAATCGCAACACGGGGTGACCAAAAAGCCACAGAAACGGGGATGGAACTCGCAACACATCTAAAGCTTTGGGGACTTGAGAGGGAAAGTATTTTTAAACCACAAGAGCCTTTTACTCAAAAGACCCTGCTTTCAAGGACAGCCCATCCCGGGGGAACCCTGGGGACAGATAGGCCGAGGCCCCAGGGAGTCTGCACCTGCGCAGCAGTGACGGCGACAGCCGTGCACGCTGAGCACCTGTGATCACCGATTCCTCCATCACAGCGCGCGGGGCCCGGGGTCTGAGGCCGAGGACCGGGGCTGGGCTTTTACTTTTTCATCTTTGGATCAAGACCAACAACGACAGCCTGGGAAGCAAGGCTTCAAACGGCACATTTTCAAAGGTCCCGGGAGTCACAAGGAGAAGAGGTTAAGAACAGTGACCAAGCTGGGACAGCAGCCCGGGAGCCCGGGAGCCCGGGGCGCCGCCCCGGAAGGCCCAGCCACATGGATGACCCCGCTTCTCTCGCCCCGTAAGTGCCCCCGCCGTTGTCATCGCTGCCTCCGTCACTCCACGTTCTTGTACTTGGTGAAGAGGTTGTAGAGCACCCGCAGCGTGGATTTGAGGTCCAGGTTCACCACATCTGCGGAGGGAACCAGAGACAGCACTGGGGGGAGGACAGAGGCCCCCGAGGTCCCCAGCCTGGGGCTCAAGGGCAGCCACAGAGTGACCACCTCATCCCACCCATGCCGGTGACTAATCACAGGAGCAAGAAACAGCAGGGCTGGTCTGCTCCGAGTCCAGCCCGGCCTCCTAACCGGCCTCCCGCCCTCGCCGCCTGCTCCATGGGTGAGCGGACCAAGGCGGCAGCAGGGAACGGCCTGACCACACGACCTCAGCTCCAAGGGCGGGAGGAGGCAGCGCGCTCTCTGGGACCTGGGCTCCCCACCTCCCCAGCACTTAAAGCAGGCGGTGAGACGGGCGGCGAAGGCCAGGGACACTCTTGGGGTGGCAGCCGCCCTGGATCTGAACTTCCAAAGGTTTCAGGAGCCTCGCTGGGAAACAAAACACTGAAAATCCCACCAGACCCCGCACCCACGGCACCGTCGGGCTCTGCATGGAAGCACAGGGTTCCACCTGGGGACACGATGACCCTCGGCCCGTCCTCAGGTGCCCCTCTGTGGTCTGCAAGACTCCACCAGCTGCCTAGGGTCACCCTGAGGACCCCCAGTTAAGCCAAGGTGCTGTTTCCTGGCGTGGGGCTCTCCTTAAGGGAGATCTCGGGCAGGCAGGGACAGTGAGGTGACCCCGTCCCTGCCCAGACCCTCGTGGAGCACAAATGTGCCAAGTCCCTGCTCTTGAGCGGTGGCCTCTGCTGGACCTCAGGCGCCCCCAGCCGGCTGACACCAACCCTCAGGAATCCCCCAGCGTCTTCCAGATGCGAGGAGAGGCGCTTGGGCCCTGGGGTCTGTGGCCAGAGGCCTCAGCCTGCAAGGTCAGGTGGCCGGTAAGGACCCGGCATGGAAGCCAGGCACGGTGGCGCCTCACTGCCATCCCAGCACTGTGGAGGCCGAGGTTAGGCCGGGGGTTCAAGGCCAGCCTGGGCAACACGGGGGGAAGCGCCAGCACTGCCAGCCCTGCGGGTGAGCGCCTCTCAGTCCCTGAGACAGGCTTGTCAGAGCCCGACCGGCAAGCCCGAGCCCCAAGGTCTCCCGGAGTCCCCACATCCAGCCTGCCAGCCCCTCCTGAGCCCCAGTCTCATGGCCCCAGCCCCTGGCCACAGTAGGCTGCCCCGGGGGACCCCGCTGGGGCCTTACCTTCAGGGCGAGCCTTGGGCTTCTTGAGCCCCCCGTCCAGCATCAGCTCGAAGGCGAAGGCCACGTTGTGGACCTGCGAGGAGGAAGGAAGCCAGTCCTGCACCCACGGTCTCCCGGGCCTGCGGGCACCCGCGGCTCCCCTGCAGAGAGCAGGGTGACAGCGAGGGTGCAGGGCCCTTTCCCAGGCCACAGGAAGCCCAGGGCGGGGCACAGGGTGACGCACGCTGGCTAGATGGCTCCCACTCCCCACACCTGCGACCCGGAGCTGGGGATGGAAAAAAGATGGTGCCCTGCCTGCCCTCGAGGACCCACGGCCACTGAGTTCCCACTCTGCTCCAGATTCCGGCCCTGGGATGAGAAGCATCCGTGGTCCCATTTGACAGATGGGGAAACTGAGGCTTTGGGAGGACAGGTCCCCCGCAGAGACACCCAGCCTGGGCACGGCGCAGTCACCCTGTACCTGCCGGGAGGGCCATGAAGAGCTGGGCATGTGTGGGTGGCCCGGCCAGGGGTCTGTGGGACTCGGTGCTCTCAAGCCACTGAGCCGGCACCGTGCACCTTGCTGGAATTTAACCCTGTTCTCCACCCAGACCTGTCTGATGCCACAGAAAGGCAGACACATCCAGACCCTTTGGGGCTTCTCCTGGAAGTGACAGGGCCCAGCTTCTCTCGGGTCAGGGCCAGGGCTCTTGTTCTGTTCCTGACTGCCAGTCACAAAGGTCAGAACAAGTGACTCTCGTGGCTGTTTCAAGGCTGCCCACATCAGAACAATGACCCTCATGGCTGTTTCAAGGCCGCCCACATTGGGTGAACCTGGTCACGCCCAGTGTCGACCCACAAACCAAACAAAGTGGTGGGCCGGGCTGGAAAGGACTTTAGGGCCCTTAGCGATCAAGCAGCCCTGCCACAACAATGCTTTCATGATTTCGGTGAAAATCAATCAGAAACCTGGATGATAATGTCACTCATAAAATGTAATTCAACGATCAGCTGGGAAGGTCGCTAACCCTTGGCCAGCGGCACCCACCATGTTAAAAAGCAGCTCCGGGTGCTCAGAGAAGCAAGGGGGAGGTCAGTCTGCCAGGGCCCCCAGCACTCGGGCCCCGCTAGGCACAGAGGTGCCACCCAGCGGGAGGACGGGCCAGGGCACCCCAGGCCGGGTAGGCTCCGAGACCCCAGGCCCTGCCGCGAGGATCCCGGCCCTTCCTCTGGCCGGGCAGGACACGGGGACAGGGACAGGAAGTCAGGCGCCCTGGCCCGCAGGACAAGGGCGGGGCCTGGGGCAGGGGGGCCACGCCTGAGCCAGGGTGAAGGAGAGCGAGCCCTGGGCACGGCGAAGGGGCAAGGGCCAGGGTGGGGGACACGGAAGGTGCAAAGCACAGCCCCCGGGGGACAGGGCGGCCAGCGAGTGGCCTGGGACCCGAGGGCTTGGCAGGGACCTGGGGCCCCTCGCGGTGCTGAGGTGGCAGCATCGCTCACTGCCCAGAGGGCACGGGGTGGGGCAGCCGTGACCAGAAGAGCGCGGAGAGGCCCAGAGCCGGACACACGGCGAGCCCGGTCCAGAACCCGTTTCATCCTCCACGGGCCCCGTGCCTCCGCCCCCTCAGCCGCTGCCCAGGGAATCCGAGGCACACGTGCGTGCACTGCACACACCTGCGTGCAAAACCAGCATTAGATAAAATGCAGACTGGCGGCAACGCCGGAGAAGAACAAGACAAGACTCCTGCCCCATGGAAAACGCAGGGTGCCCTGCGCCCCCTCCGCTGGCCCTGGAGCCTGCAGGTTCCTTTCCCGGACCGGGAGGGGAGCAGCGGAGTCGGGCCCAGCGCCTTCCGGGCCAGGGCAGCCTCGGACAAAGACTTTCAATCTCATTGCCAAGGGACGAAAGCCGGGGCCGGGCGCCGCCGCCAACGCCTCTGCCATTTGCACAAAGCCTTGGCAAGAGACCTGGTTCCAGGGCTGCCTAAATCCACGGCTCTCGTCGGCATCCTCGTGAGCCAGAAGAAAGCGAAGGCCGCTCCCAAGCCAGGCTGCGGCCTCCCGGCTCACCGGGGCCCGGAGCACACGGCCGTCCTGACCTCCGATTTCCAGGACATGGGCAGTGGTGCGGGCAGTGCCCAGGGTCCCGCAGCCCTCTCCAACCCCCGCGCGCTCTCCATTCAGCAGCCGCCGTGCCAAGGCCTCGCCAGCCTGCTCTGACTCCCCCTCAGCAGGCCAGCCGGGAGCGACACTTGGCCACGAGCAAGCAGGCGGTGCGGTGCCAGGAGCAGGCGGATCGGTAAACGCTGGCCCCGTTTTCTGCCGTTTCCCTGGCTGCCGCCAGCGGCTCCCACTGTCTGCCTCCTGACTCACAGGTCTAGCGCTTCGGGGAAACAAGATGACAGACGCCGGCGAGTCCAGAGCGATCCAGACGGGCCCTGGCCCAGGTTTAAAGGTGGCACGGCTCACTGCAAAAGCCCAGGACAGGGACGGTGCTCAGGGCAGGGCGGGCACCGGCCTCGAGGACCAGCAGAAACAACCCCACCTGGGAGATTTTCCTAAGAACACGGCCACAGGAACACCACATACACAGCGCATACGGACACACGCCCATCTCTGCAGCCGGTCCTCCCTATCTGTGGGTTCCACCTCTGCAGATGAACCCAAGACAGATGGAAAACACTTGGAAAAATAATTGCATCCATACCGGACACAGACAGGGATTTTTCTCATCGCGATTCCCTAAGCATCATAGGACAGTGAGTATCGACGCAGCATAGCACTGTCGAGAGAACACGCGCAGCCCAGGCCGGAGGGTGCAGTCTCCGTGCCAACACAACGCCATTCTATCTGAGGGGCGGGGCATCTATGCATTTTGGTGTCAGCAGGGTGGGGTCGAGGGTCCCAGACTCCTGATGAGTTGGCTGCGCCCACTGGAGAAAACGTCCTATTATTTGAGCAGGAATGAAACAGAAATAAATCAATGCCCAGGAGTGGGGAGCAGGGGGTCACTGGCACCGAGCTACCCAGGAGGACTTGGGGCCACCCCTGAGGCAGCAGGAGGAACAGGAAACAGGAGGGGGTGCGTGGGGCGAGGAGCGCGGGAGGCACAGCTGTGCTGACAATGACCGCGGTGATTAAAGGTGACGTGGGCTCTGGCAAAGACCCCGAGGAGGACGCAGCGACCCGAGCTCAGACATGCCGAGCACCACTGGCGGCGATCACCGCGCGTCGCAGACCCCGTCAGCTGAGTGGGCTCCTGGTTCTAAAGAGCGTGGGAGACTGCAGGGATAGCTGAGGGGTTCACCCTCGGCTGTGCCCGTCGGCGAGAGGCTTGGGTAGCGCCCAGGAACAGAGACTCTGGCCAGACTGGGGATTGAACCCAGGGCCTCTGCACTGAGCTAAATCAGGCTGATTTTGTTTTTGTTTTTTAATTTTTGATAGAGTCTTACTAAGTTGCCCAGGTTGGGCTGGAACTTGCAACCCTCCTGCCTCAGCCTCTCAGAGTGCTGGGATTACAGGTGTGCACCACCGCACCCAGCCCACACCCGTACCTTCTGATCGAAGCTCTCCGGAGTCAGGTAGAAGTTGTGGAGGGGGACGAAGTAGTCCTCCAAAAGGCCCATGAGCAGGACGAGGTACACGCCGTCTGCAAACTGCAGAGAAATACCCGGTGATATTTCTGGGCGAGCACTCTGCTCGAGAGGGGGAGACGACTTTACAGTGGAATGACCCATCCCTTCCACATGGAGGCGAGAGATCTGGGAGCAAGGAAGGCCAGGTCCAAGCCTCTGAGACTCAGCTCCCAGTCCACAGAGAACAAAGAAGCGGGAGGGAAGGAGGGAGCGTGGGCGAGAGACGGAGACGGAGATCTGAGTGTAGGGCAGCACTAGGAGGACAGGACGTGCTGTGTGTCCAGCTGCGGCAGAGGGTTTGCACTGTGAGCTTGAGGCCAGCCTGGGCTACTCCACAAGTTCAAAGCCAGCCTAAATGACATCGTGAGACCGTGTCTCAAACACAAAACAAAACAGAAAGGACAAGGTGAAGCCACCAGCACCTGGCGTGAGGAACCCTGCCTGGCTCACACAAGAGTAAAGCAATCTGTGGCCAGGTGGCCATCCTCCTGGGGGCTCCCGGGCCACTGCATGATCTCAGCCGATGAGCAGAGCGCACTCTGCCCCCTTTCTCCAGAAAAGAGGCTGCGGAGTGCATGAGGACAGAGGCGAATCCACTCTGAGACGCAGTGGCTCTGGGATTGACCTGAGGAGGGACAGTCGCCCGGGACAGCACTGAGCGCGGAGACGTCCCTGGGCTGCACGCGCTGCCTTGCCCTGCGCCTCCGTGGTGGGAGGTCACCCCAAGGGAGGGACAAGGCCTCGGGGGCCTGTGCATGTAGACATCACTGTCCCCCGCCCGCACGGCAGCATGGAAAAACATCCAGCCTTGAGGGGCCGGTTTTGGGGTGCAGCACGGCCCGCCAGCTGTGGCAAAGTGGCTACTAAAAGTAACAGAGTCTAGGTGGGGCATAGTGGTGCACACCTGTAATCCCAGCACCCGGGGGGCAGAGGCAGGAGGGGTGCTGCGAGTTCGAGACCAGCGTGGGCTACAAAGTGAGTTCAAGGACAGCCTGAACTGCATAGCGAAATTCTCAAAAAGGCCAAAAAAAAAAAAAAAAAGGGACAAGAGTCTAGATCAGCAGACCGAACAGGAGAGAAAGGATCTGACAGCCACACACACACACATGCACACTCTTTCTCCTACAAGAAAAGATGCCAATAATACATTTAGGAACAAAAAGCATATTACAAG
This sequence comes from Dasyprocta punctata, assembly GCA_004363535.1. NCBI lineage: Eukaryota > Metazoa > Chordata > Mammalia > Rodentia > Dasyproctidae > Dasyprocta > Dasyprocta punctata. The sequence goes on from RJWM01018908.1 coordinate 7,484, forward strand.
ACAGCAGTACTGTGCGATCCACTGTCGTTTGAGAAAACACATTTTATGCTCATAAAACATCTCAGGAGAGAAACATCCAAGCATTCCCTGTACTTAGTTCTGCCTGGGGAGCTCGGAGGGGAGAGTGCAGGAGAGGAGAGAGAATTTCCACTCTGTACTCGGCAGGCTTCGGGGCAGTTAACGTGTCAAACAGCCAACGTGCAGCAGATGGATGACCACATTAGAAAACTGCTGCAAGTAATATAAGTGTGTGTGTCAGGGAGGCACAGATAAACACACCCGTTAGAAAACGGACCATCCAGCTTCCGTGCACAGCCAGCCACAGGCGCAGGAACCAAGCGGCCGCCACAAGCCCCTCGGCCCCCTCGTCTCCAGGGGACGGGATTATGGATGGCTTTTATTTGTTTTGCTTATCTGCATGTTCAGACAGTTCCATAATGAACCTGAAGTACCTTTTTAATTAGAAAAGCAAATGAGAGAAATTAAAGAAAGGGAAAGGACTAGGAGAACCCAGCCGGCGGTTTAAGAAGGATCAGCTATGCATTAGAGACGCCTGTACCGAGAATGCAGAGGACTCCAAATTCGAGCACCTAGCTAATCCAGGGAAAATTATATTTTGTCTTTAATGTTCACCAAGTGCTTGAAAGCATATTTTCACCATGCTACTTTAGCTGTGGGGGTGGGTTATATTTTATATACCTTACTGCCAAAAGCAGATCTCCTGCACACCCACTGGAAGGTATTGATTTAGCATTGGTTAGGCACAGGCCCTGGAGAAGGGTGAGGCCCCACCAGGGAAGCAGAGAAGACAGACATTCCAGGCACAGGCACCCACTCATGCAAAGGCCCTGGGGTGGCTGGAGGTATAGCCTTGGAGAGCAAGATGGGTAGAGCTTTGTCTCCCAGAAAGAGTCTCTGGAGTCCTGCTGCTCAGGCCTGAGAATGTGGCCTCTCTGGAAACAGGTGATGGGCTTGTGCCGGAGCTTTATTATGGTCCTGATCCAACACCTGCCGAGCCCTTGTGAGAAGGCTCAATGCAAACTCAGAAACAGGGCCCCAGGAGAAATTTCCAACTGCACAGAATGGTCTCCCAGCCCACAGCACTGCGTACCTGGGTCTCCAGTTCAGTCACCTCCAAGTTGAGCTTGTTCAGGTGCTTGTTCACAAACGTGATGAGCGACTGTCAAAGGAGGGGGAGAGAGGGAGAGGGAGAGAGGGAGAGAATCAGGGGCCACGTTCCATCCCCACCGGGCAGCATGGAGACCCCATTTCCCAGCCCCAGCTTTGCGAAGCGTGTCCGGAATCTCTCGCTGGCTGAGATAAGTGGCCAGGTTCCTGGGGCAGCATTCCAACAGCGGCCCTTGGCCTCATCGGGCTGGTGGCCCTGTGCACCCGGCTGGAGAAGAAATCACACACCTTTCTCCACCAAGCTGCATGCACGGCTCTGACTCCCACACAGCCATGTACAACATCAGTGCTCTTCCGAATAAAACCATCAGGAAAGAGAGTCAGACTTCCAGGTGCATCCTTGACGGGACACTGGACCCCGAAGGGCAGACTCCGATGGTGGCCAGGCCCGGGCGGCCCCTCCCGTGCCCTTGCCTTGGCTTCGTCCTGGGCCTTCAGGGCGCTCTGCGTGCTCCTACCTGGGTACCGAGGGCTACTGGCTTCTCCCAGGCAAGATTCGTGCCCTGTAATTTCTCAGCGATCGAATCCCACTACAGTGGAAACTCAGTCCCCCCCAGGCCCCTGCCCCTGGCCATGACGCTGTTTCCTATTCTCTCTGTCTGGGTTTGCTGAGCCACTGCTTTGTGCCAGGTGCAAGGCTTGGTGCTGGGGATGTCGAGCCAGGAAGAGAGCCCGGCCTGCGGGGTCTGCAGACTCCCGGTGGTAGGGACGGGATGCCACGGGACGGAGTCCTGCCTGGGAAACCAGCACCGCAGGGCGTTTCCTGGGCAGGTGGAGGAGAGGAACAGGGCCCCAGCTCGGTCTCCCGCTAAGAGGCAGGTATGTGTGTGGGGGGCCGAGTAACCACCCAGCCCAGAAGCATCTGTGAAGCTCTGGCACCAGCCTGTGGCTGGGGAGGGGTCCCGGGAGGTGACAGCGCCCCACCTTCATTCCAGCGCACGGGGGGAGGGGGACCCACGCCGCAACTGACCGTGGGGGTGGGGCGGGGCAGGCTGGGGGCTGGACGCCACAGGACAGATAAAAGGCATCGCTCCTTCTCTTTTCCTATCAAGTCCATCTTTGCAGAAGTGCACGGCAGCCTGTCTCCCGGGAGAGGCGCGCTGCCCTGGGCCTGGCGCATTCACCGCGGGAACGCGCAGCGTGCGCAGACGTGATTGCGGTTCACCCCCACCGCGCCTTTGAGAGGCGGGCAAGGTCTCTCTGTGTGTGGCGGCTGGGGTAACTGAGGCCGGGTGGGGGGAGGTGGTGGGTGACTCCTGATTAGACGCTTCCTCCCTGCCTCGAAGGTCCACTGGGCCGGCGCTGTTGGGGCCCTGGGGCTGGGAGGGCCGGGGAGGGGCCCGGGGCAGGCTTGGAAGGCCCAGCCCAGCCCAGCGCAGAGGGCCGCCTGCGAGACTGCAGCAGGAGCCCCAAGCTCACCGTGTGACCCAGGACCAGCATTTCGCCGACACGGGGAAAGTCTCGGGCCCTGCCCCAGAGGAAGAGGAAGGAACCCCACTCTCCACGGCGGGCTGGGCAAACACTTCCGGCTCGGGGAGTCAGGGTGGGACGGCTGGGGACGCTGTGCTAGCCAGATCATGGGCAGGCGCCAGGACGGCTCTGGGCCCCGGAAGAAGGGGACGGAACGTCTCCAGAGCCTCAGTTCCTTAGGGGCACAGCCCTTCCCGACAGATGCCCTGGCAGCTGGTAGCTTCCCCTGCGACCCCAGGGGCGCGCGCATCCCCACCAGGAAAGGGGCCATGCGCGCGCCCAGGTCTGCGCCTGCAGGCGACTGTTCACTGGGGAGCCGGGAAGGCGGCTTGGCGGTAACGAGGCCAGTGACAGCCAGCAGGCTGACACGCTTAAAAACATTTCTGCATCAACAAAGGGCCTCCAGTCAAGTCGGAATGAACTGCCACCAACTGCCTGCCGCTTTCAGCCTCGTAATTCATAATTCGCTCCCCAGCCAGAGAGGGAGGGCAGGAAGCCACCCAGGGAGCAGGGACACTGAGTTAAAAGGTGCTAATTTTATGCACTGGAGTCGCATTTCTGACGGTAATTACATTTCAGTCCACGGGGCAAACATCTGAGATTCCAAACATTTGCCCCCTTCCTCCCCACAGGTGGGCGCTGGGGCTCTGGATAGCGGGGTTGGCAAACACGGGGGCCTCGGTGGGGGGGACCCGGGGACCCCAGGGGAGGGGGCGGCCTCCCACCCCTTACCTTCTTCACCACAGTCAGCTTGTCCGGGGCGTGGTCAAAGAGCGTGTCAAAGGCGTCCCGCTCTGCCAGGACATGCAAAGAGAGGCCGAGAGGGGCTTGCAGGCAGCCCGGGGGCCGCCCTGACCCCCAACATCCCGGGGACCAGCCAGCTTTGATCCCCAGCTGTGCAACCCCTCCACCCGTGCCCACCAGCAGCCCTGAATCCCCGCCAGAGCAGCGGGGCCCTTGGAGCAACACCAGGGCTGGGCTGGAAGCCCCCTCCCCGGGCATCTTCTACTTGTGCCCCAACTTGGCAGGGACTGCAGCACACGTGGGTGCTTGCTGGGCCCCGTCTCCGGGGAGTCTCCTGTGCAAACCCAAGCCCACCATGAGTGCTGCCCCTAACCCAGGCAGCCACAGCTCCCATGCACCTGCCCGCCCCCTCCACGCACCCCCACTCCCTCCCCAGCAATCGTGGCCCTTCAGGTACATATGGATAACTTCTCTTCTCACTCTCCAAGCCCACTAAACCCCCAAAGGCGTCTTCTCACTTGGGCTGAAGTCCGTTCTCTCTCCCATGGGCCTGGGCTGTAATGGGCTCACAGCTGGCACATGCCTGCCTCAGGGCCTTTGCACTTGCTGTTCTGGCAGCCTATTCCCAAGGCTACCTCTTTTGAGAGGCCCCCTGCCTCCACTGTCTGTCCTAGCTGGGGTCTGTCTCCACTTCACAAGCAGTACTCAGACGCATGTCATTTTGATTGGTCTGCTGTACACTGCCTGCTGGGCCATCAACTCCTCGCAGCTGGGCCACCCGCTGCCTGCCTACAGAGCCGCAGAGGTTGGCAGCCGGCACTCAGAGTCTGCGACAGCGAATCTGGGAGATCTGCCTCTGGGGACAGGCAGCTCCCGTCTCCCCAAGCTGTCCCCTCCCCCTCCTCCTCCCTGGGGAGCCCCAACTACTCTGCTGCTGGCACACAGCTTAGAGAGTCGCCACCAGGCAGGGAGGAGGGGAGACATCTGGGGGGGACCCAGGTCCCTGACTGCTACCGTCAAGGTCCCTGGGGGACAGCACAGCGTGGTGCGTGGAGCCCAGGTGCGCAGCCTGCGGGGTGGGGTGGGGAGCCCCTTCCCACCTGCACCTGAGCAACCACCCTGAGGGAGGGGCGAGGAGGCAGTGAGGGCCCAGCCCTCCCCCCTGCTGGCCCCAGAAAGGTCCTGGGCACCCAAGGGCCCAGGAGGCCACTCACAGCCCAGCCTGGCCCAGCCATGCCGGAGCCTCTTCCCTGGCTTCCGGGGAGGAGAGAGGCAAAAAGGGACAAAAGCGCGTGTGCGTGCGTGTGTGTACGTGCGTGCATGTGTGTGCACGTGTGTGCGTGCACATGCTGGGGGAGGGGACAAGGCCTCCTCCACCTCAAGGCCGATGCTGCCCTCCTAATGATCTCTATAATCGCCTAAGTCAGCTCATCCACCGTAGGACAGACCACGAGGGGCAAGGCCAGAGCTACGCCTTTACCAAGCGCTGCGCAAACTTTCCACGCAGCTCAGGAAGAGTCCGGCAGCGGCTCTGGGCCCGAGGTCAGTGGTATACTTAGCTAGGCCACCGCTGGGCTGGCGGAGGCGAACCACGCAGGAGGCCACTGGCTGCCGAGACGCTGCTCACACCAGCCGCCCGCCTTCCCCTGGACCTGGGGACGCATCACGTGGCCACACAGCCTGGAGGGGCAGGGGGGTCGGGACAAGAGGCCGTGGGGACTAGCCACACGCAGGGCCCGCACAGGCCGTTGTGTGCCCCTGTAGGAATGAAGACGGATCCGCGTTCAGATCCCAGCTTCACGGCTTAAAAGTCCACAGACTGAAGGTGGGCACAGAGCTACACTGGGAGGCTGGGGCAGGAGGATCGCAAGTTAAAGGCCAGCCTGGGTGATTTAACAACTTAGCAAAATCCTGTCTCAAATTTTTTTTTTTTTTTTAAGAAAAGCTGTAGATACAGCTCACTGGTTCAATCCCCAGCATCACAAAAGCAAACAAAAAAAGTCCTCAGACTTTAGGTGAATATCTCCCCTCTTCAAGCCTGCTTCCACCTCCTCCAAAAGCAGGAGCCCCTGCCAGCCCTGCCCCGCTGTGCGGAGTTAAAGCAGGCAGTGACCTGGGGACAGGGACAGCCCAGCCCAGCTGCAGCCCTGGGCCCCAACACTGTCTTTCTTGCTGATTTTTTTTTTTTTAACAGGAAGATTTGCTCAATATTCTGAACTTCTGACTTCTGTTGGAGAGGGGAGGTGTGGTGTCAGGAAGCCACCCACGCAACAGTGTCCCTCCAGTGGCACCTGGGACACAGGCTGGATGAAGCGCAGTGACCTGGCCATGTCCCTCTCGGCTGGTCTCTGGGGGCGCCCCAAGTTTGGCCTGGTGGGCGGAAGGCCAGAGAGACCAAGACGGAGCCTTGAAGCCCGAGCTGGGGCTCGCAGGGGCAAAAGGAAGCAGAAAGGCAGTGCAAGGCTGGCAAAGCGGTGGGGCACATCTGTGATCCCAGCCCTCGGGAGGCTGAGGCAGGACCAGCTTGAGTTCAAGACCAGCCTGGACTACATAGAGAGACTCCGTCTCAAAACCGGAAACAAAGGCATTACAGGCAGAGCGAACAGAACACGCAAAGCTAAGCATGAGCTAGGACAGGGGCGGTGAGGCCAGCACGGTGCCGAGGCGGGACCTTGGGCGGGACTTTCAGATCCAGCTCTGCTGGAAGAAATGAGAGCCATGAGGGGAGGCCAGGGGTTACGGCCAGGCACGGAGGGATGTGTGGAGCAGGTCCCCCATTGTGCCGCGTCCCACGGGCCCCGGAAGGATCTCTGGGCTGTGAGGAGATGGGAGGGGGAGGGGCTGCCTGCCAGAGATGAGGCAACCAGCAAAGCCGTTGCCACGGAGACCAGCTACAACCTCAGCTCCCTGGGGAGTGAAAAGCCTACTCCCCACCCCAACCAGGGCCAGGACTGGGTGCGGACAGCAGGTGGGGTGCCCGGGAGCCCAGCTGCCTGCTGGTGCGATGTGTGGAGTGGGGCCCCTCCCTGTGGGTTCGAGATCCCGGCTCCCAGCAAAGGCCCAAGGGCCGGCGGCCAGTGGGGCGCCTGTGTCCAGGGAGCTCCGGGAAAGGGCAGCAGAGCCGGCCGAAGCTGGTGTGGCCAGGGCGTCCCGGGCAAGTGAGAAGCGGCCAAGGGCAGAAGGCCTGAGTCACGGAGGAACCTGCAGGGAGCAGCTCCAGAGCTGGGCTGGAGGGAGAAGCACCCCGGGGTGCTCTTACAACAGCGACGGGGACGCAGCACCAGGCCTGAGCAGGGGAGGGGAGCCGAGAGGCCGGAAAGGAAAGGGATGAGGGTGCTTTATGACCCCCCACTGCAGGAGGCAGCCAGCTGGACTCAGGCACCCCTGGGAGGACGCGGGCCCCCAGGAGGCCTGATGAGCAGGCCTTGCAGGCTGCCGAGGACACAGAGGGGCGGGAGGCCAGGCAGCCAGGGGCAGCGTATCCAGGAGACGCCCTGCTGGCGGCAGTCAGCCAGGCCGGGAGGCGGGGGCGGAACTAATTGCCTGCCTCCTCTCAGGGGCGCAGGCCTCCTCAGAAGTACCGAGGGCACCACGGGCCTCCGGGGTCCCCACACGTGGCTCTGACCTGGGGGCCACACCCCAGGCACGCGGCCTGATTCCCGTCCCCTGGGGTGCCGCGCACGGTGGAAGTGCGGGTGCCAGCAGCCCACCCCGCAGCAGGCAGAGCACAGTGCTCCCCGGTCTCCCTGCAGACCCAAGGGGCCATGTCTCCCACGGACAGAGGCTGTGACCGGTCACTCTGGGCCAGGCACGGGCAGGGCGGGTGACGTCCCATGTCGGCCACGGCCACGGCCGCCCCTCCTAACCCTGCTGCCGCCTCCCCTGGTGACTAAACAGGAGGCTCCCGTCCTACTTTGTGTGTGTTTGTTTGTTTCTTTACACAATAAAGACATTCAAAAGAGCTGAATAGCTTTTGAAAAAACAAAAACAAAAACAAAAAAACACAGCGAAGCCCACAAGCCTCCCAGCAGCACCCTGGAGAAGGTTTGTTTCTGCCCCCGCTCCGCACCCCGCTTGCTCCAAACCAAGAGCTGAGCCCTACGCCCACTCTCCACGCTGCTAACCCTAACCCTTCACTCCCCATAATAACCTCAACGTAATAACCCAGGGGTCTGCTCTCCCTGTGCAGGCCTGGGGGTGCCCAAGCCCTGAAGCCCAGGGACGGGCAGACGCCAGCTCTCTCTGAGGGTTTCAGTGCTGCCTTGAACCCCTGTAGCTGAGTGGAGGGGCCCCAGGCTTTCACAGGGACGGTGAGAGCCATCAGGCGGCTCTTCTCTGGGGACAGTTAGAGCACCCCACGTCCAGGCAGCTCCCTGACCACGGCTGCTTTCCCGCCTGGCTCCACAGAGCTGACCAGCGCCCCAGAGCCCCGACCCCAGGGAGACGTCCTGAACCGAAAACCTTCTGGGGGCAACCTAGGCACGAATACCCACCCCAAGAGGACGGCCCTCACTCCCCACTCCTTCTGCTGATTCCAGTCCTCGTGGGTCCACTTCCTCCCCGCCCCTCCATCCCCAGCCCAGTTCCCCAACCCGAGAGACCCCCACTCCCCTACCCTTTACTTCTCCCAGCTCTGAGATGGGGGCCGAGAAGCCCACCAGTCCAGGTCCCCACGCCTGACCACGTGACCCTGGGAGCTTCCTGGGACACCCTAGGGTGCTGGGGACTTCAGATTCCCCCGCCCACATCGCCCCAGCGAGGTTACTTACCAAACCGGCCCATCATCAGCCTGCGGGCAGGGAGAGAGAGAGAGGTCAGGAGGCCTCTGGGCCTGGGTAACAAGCGTGTGACGGGGCCGGCAGGGGACCAGAGGAAGCCGCCCGCCCACCAGGCGAAGGGCCACTGCAGGGGACAGAGCCACAGGCTGCCACATTCCGTCCTGCTCCCGTGATGACGCAGGCACACGGGTGGGTGGCACCGGCACCAGTGTAGCAGCCAATCGCCCCTGCCTTGGGTACAGCGGCCAGGCGCAGCCCGAGCAGGGGCCGTGTGCAGATCCAGAGCAGAGAACGTGGACAGGTTTCTGATTGTGGGGCTCAGAACCTGAGGCCACAGCTCCCCCATGCTCACAGACAACGTGCTTTGAGGGACAGTGACGCTGTCCCCAAAACGGGCAGCATAAAGGACCATGACGCCCACTGCGGCCATACAGTCCCTGCCGGGGAGCTGTTTCGCTCCGACCCCTCCAGGTGCGAGGCCTCTGGCTCCACTTTAATAATCCCACGCATACCTACTACGTGCACATCTACTACGTGCAGGCACCAAAGCCAAACAGCACATGGAGGTCAGCACCCCCTGCCCAGCTAGGGGGACCCCAGGGAGACAGAAGAGAGAGGCCCAAGCCAATGTTTCCACATGAGCCGGGCACCCAGAGGGAGGACATGTGCGGGATGCTCTGGGAACTGGAGGGAGCCAGGAGGGCCCCCTGGAGGGGGTGACCTTGTGTCCACCTCTGGGAAGAGGGACCAGGAGGTGCTGCAGGGCCTCAAGGACCTCGAGGTGCCCTGGTCCCGCAGGAGGTGCGCCAGGAAGCGAATGGGGGTGAGATACACCCAAGGCAGGCGGGAGGTCGGGGTGGCCGTCGGCTGCACCAGGGGTGCAGGAGGGGCAGGGGCAGGAGGGATCGGACCGGAGACTCGCGGCCGGGCAGGAGGCTGGCGGGCACACCCGGGCATCGGCCTGCAGAGTTGACGGTGACTCCTCCGGACCCCAGGGCCACCCTCGCTGTGCAGCTGCCCGAGGACTGGGCCCCCGGACGCTCCCTTGGGACTCGGGCTCCTGGCATTGGCTCAGGCGGCCTCCAGGACTCCTGGCACCCTGACTTCCGCCTTGGACACCCCCGCTAATGTGCCCAGACCCCAGGTCCTTGCCCCCAGCTCTCTCCGCCGGTCCCTTCCCCAGGCTTGGGCACCCTGGGGGCCGCACACAGGTGTCTTGTGACCTCCCTGACTGCACACGTGTCAGCACTGTCCCACGTGAAACAGGCCCAGGCGGGACGGTCCCGAGCGGGGTGTCAGGGGGCTCCGAAAAACCATGCACCAAGTATACTATTGGATTTGCTGGGTGCAGTGGGTTCGGAGCCTGGGGGACTCTGAAGAGCCCGCCTTCCAGCTCTCTGCCAGACGCAGAGGGCTCGGTAGCGCCAGCCAGGGGGAGGCTCGGGAGTGGACCTGCGGCTCCTCCCCCTGAGGAACAGACGTCGGTGACAGGTATCGGTGACCACCCTGAAGCAACACCCGCAGCCCGGGCCGACTTCTCAGCACTCCCGACCCACGTAAGCCAGAAAACACCTAAGGTTTTGCGGAGGTCACACGGTTCCACTGGGGAAAACTAAAGAAAGTGGGCGGGGAGGGGCAGCCAGGCAGAAGTGGGCATGCGCAGCCCATCCTGAGACCAGGGGCCCGGACCGGCAGCCACACGCGGGGCCACTTACTCCGTGGTCGTGGTCAGCTCCTCTGAGACGTGGCTGGAGTGCAGCAGGCCTTCACGCTTCTGAAAACCACAAAATACACAAATGCCCACTCCGGAACTGGGCGGGCAGTGGTGGGGGAGGGGCAGGGCGGCAGACAGACACCCTGGGCAAGAGACCAGCTCAGACCCGCCTGGGCGCGTGCCCCACAGTGACCCCAGGGGAGCCTTCGGGCAGCTGCATCCTGTGCCCCCCCACCTGCTCCCCACGCTGTTCTTCACACTGCCTGGAGTGCGGGCACTGAGCTCAGCCTAGGAGAAATGGCCAGCTCGGGCTCCCACTATGCTCTGCGGCTGAGAGGGGTGCAGACCAGGGGACACCCAGTAAGACAAGACACGTGCCCTGCCCTGAGCGGGGTCCCCAAAGCTCACGTCCACCCCACACCTCCACACGCCATCTCCCTGAACCCAGTGTGGCGGAAGACTTCAGGAGAGGGAAGAGACCCAGAGGCGCAGTGAGGAGGGAGGTGGCCACCAGCTGGGGAAGCCGGGAAGGACCGGAGGAGGGCGTGCGGCCCGGAGGCCCTGCAGACACCTCCCAGCCGGGGAAGCCGGGAAGGACGGGAGGAGGGCGTGCGGCCCGGAGGCCCTGCAGCACCTCCATTCAGACCTCCGGCCCCCAAGAGTGAGAAACCGATCTGCTGTCCGAAGCCCGCAGCTGTGGCAGTGGCTCCGCAGCCCGGGGGGCTGGCAGGTGCACGGGGTATGCCGAGGCGGGGAGCAGGGTGACCGTGGGGTGAAGCCCACCAGTCACCACCGCGGGCCCCTACTTGAACCCGGGAGGGCTGGGGTATCCGCTTCCTGGAGAGGCAGCTCCCGTGGACAATTTCCGTGGTCAGAGCTGCCCTGCCTGTCCCCAGCGGCCTCCAGGGGGCCAAGGGCCGGTCCTCGTGAAGGAGTAACCGCTGCCGGCCACTCTCAACTTTGCGATGGCCTCCCCGGGCCTGGCACTCAGGACGAGGAAGGCCCAGGACGCCGGCTCCCGTATTCCCGCCCCAAAGCTGGCGTCGGCTCCTACCAGATGCTGGGCCCCAGGCCGAGGCATCGGAGATACGAAGCTGAAGAGTGAAAGGTCTGTAGCAAGCTCTCAATTTGGCAGGGAAGTCCCTGAGCTCAGAAAAATGGAGCAGCCGGCCCACGGCCACACTGCTAGGGGGCAGATGAGGGCCTGGATTTCGTCTCTCCCATCAGGAAATGAATGCCACCTGCCTGGTGTGTCGGACTGGACAACCAGTCACCAGAGCAAGCCCAGAGGCGCGGGGACCGGGGAAGGTCGGCCAGCCGCTAGCACTTGTCTCCCTCCTCTCCCCGTTTCCTCCAGGCTGGGCACGGCCCACAGCATCCTGTGACCCCGGTCAGCGCAGGAGGCGCCAGCAAGTGCTTGCTTGGGTCAAACTTTCCACAAACCTAAATGATTATCTTGGACAGAAGCACGAGCCTGAAAGGAAATACCCAGGACCCCGAGCCACACAGGGCTCCCGAGGCCCGAGGCTGACGTGGGTCCTTGGGCAGCCTCTCCCAGCCGGCCGCCTGCAAACGAGCACACGTCCAAGACGAGGGACCACAGGAACGGTCCCCCACCCCCACCCTGGGGCCCACGTCACCGCTGCCGACCACAAACATCCTCACCGGGAAGGAAACGGGGAGAGGTGGCAGGTGACCTTTGCCGGAGGCCCGAGAGGGCCCTTCCCGGGGTTACACAGGGGTCAGGATGGCTTCGGAAAACACAGACTCAGCCAGATCGTCGTGGCCCGCAGAGACCGCGGGGCTGATAAGCTGAAAACCGGGAGACCAGCGTGGGGCCAGACGTCTCCGGTAACACACACAGCCGGGACATCCAGGTCCCGAGCGCAACCTCAACGTCCTGGCAGCCGCAGCTGCGCCTCCCGGCCTGCGTGTTTTCCTCGTTCAGTCCGCAGCCGCCCAGGAGGGTACGTGGTACCCAGTGGGCGCTTAGTACACGCTCATGGTGCTGCATACTCAGTGCTCCTACTGGCTACGGGGAACTGGAAGGGTCACGGGGACCCTGGGCCCTGGCTCCACTTCTCCCAGTGAAGCAAGAGAAATGAACCTAAAACGGAGATAATGGGGGACGATGGCTCTAATACGCAGTGAACACGAGAGCCATTAATTTGAGTATCTATTTCATACCGCCGGTCTCAACCTCCTCCAGCGAGTAATAAGCACATTCAAGGGGATTGAATTCCGACTCGTTGGCTTCAGAGAGGAATGAATGTTCTTTTCAAAATTCTGGAAAATTAAACCTTAACACTCTCCTGCCCCTGGTTCTGCCTGTCTCCAAATCAGTGCTATTGTTTCCGCTCCAATCATTTAGCTCCAACCCAGGGTGAGATATGCGTTTTGTCAGGAGGGGGAAGATGGAAAGTAGCCTCTTGGGAGGACAAAAAAAAAAGGCTGAAAATTCCAGGAGGAGGGGACCGTGCTGCCTCGGGGCGAGTACTCACCCGGACGACCACCACCTGCACCGACACATGCTCGGGCAGGCGGATCGGGGCCTGGAAGTGCATGGCCAGCGAGACGAGAAGGTGGATGATAGACACCAGGTTCTTGCCGTGGATGGCTGGCCGGGATGGAAGAAGGGGAGGCATCCGTCAGAACCTGGGCCCGCATCCAAGAGGCCCAGCTCAGCGAGACCTAGGAGACCTGGACTCGAAGAGCGTGGCGAGGCAGAGAGCAGCCTGACAGCCCCGGGGGACTCGTTTCCAGTTTGTGCTTTTCTTTTGGTGTTTTTTTTTCTCCTCCCTTTCTTGTTGAGTGAAGGTGACTTGTGCCACTGCTTGGAAAGCTCGGTGTCCCAGCCCTCTTTAAAAGCATCGTGTTTTTAAAAGCAGTGAAGGAGGGGTGTGGGGAGCAGGGGTCACAGCTGCAGGCGCCCGTGACAGTCACGCAGTATTATCTTTGCCACTGAACAACGTCCCCTTCTGCACAGGCAGCCGTCTCCACAGGGGTCGGTGTTAAGGGCAAGCGCTGTCCTGGGGACGCCTGACACTGGCCCCCGCCCTGCCCCAGCGGGTCCCCCGCTGCCCCACCCACTGTCTGCTCGCCCTCCTGTGTACCCGTCCAAGGCTTCTCACAGTCACTCTCTGTGCAGGGCCTGTGACCTCAGGGCAGGGTGACTCAGTCCAAGGTCACCTGCTGAGAAACCGGGGCCAGGGCCTGAGGTCACTCCCCACTGCCCTGTGAGGGGGAGGGAGAGGACCACTGTCTGGCCTCTTGGCCAGCTCGTGTCTGTGCCGAGAACGCTATGATGTCACACTGCCCTAAATGCAGCCCACTCTGACACATTCCCAAGGCCAGCATGAGCTCCTGGGACCTGCTTTGGGGTTGCCAGCAAAACAGCTCACTTAGCATCATCAGCACAGTGGGTGACTGGAGTCGGGTCCTCTGCCTCTGCAGCCCCCCTGATCGGCCCCATCCGACTGGACTCCTCCCTTTGAAACGGGGAGAACACAGAACCACTGTGTGCTGACAGCTCCTCCGTGTGAGCTTGGCCACCTAGCATCCTGGGGACCGGATTCTCCTCTGTGAGAGCAGCAGGGTGAGCCGGTCTTTAAATGCAAGGTGACGAGAGGACGGGCTGCCCCAGTCCCCTCCCCAGGGCACTCACAGTCCACATTCCACCGCAGCGCCCAGCCGTGGGGCCGGAGCAGGTCGTGCACGGCTTCCAGAACCGTCTGCAGCTTCTGCCTCTGTCCTATCTCAGACTGGGTCACCTCTGCCACATCCAGCTTGCGATCTGCCAGTTTTTCTATAAGGACAGAGCAAGAGTCAGAGCGTCAGAGGAAGCAGCAGGCCCCAGAGCTGCCTGGCCGTCTGCCGGGTGGGGGTCCCAGTGCAGACAGGTCACCCAGGAACCCCGAACTTTGAGGTCATTCTTATTCCTGCAAAAACAGTTCGGGTGGGGGGGAGGAGAAGCATTAAGGATAAAACAGCACGTCTGTGTGGGAACATTCTGTGCACACACGAGAGGGGAAAATCATTCAAGGTGCCTATGGGGGCGAGGAGTGACCCAGGAGACCAGGGAAGGAGTACCATGGGTTCCCGGAAGAGAGAGGCATTTGATAAGGTTAATAAAAAGGCCCTGAAAAGCCATCTCTGCCTCCCTACGCACCAGGACTCCCGTTCCCAATTCTCTAACATTCTGACACCATGAAAAGACATTTGATTAGAAATCCGCAGAACTCGGGACAGCGTGATTTCCAAGCACGAGCAGGAAGCAATCTAAAGGAGCCCGGGCAAGGACTGTCACATACATTCAAGATCCAATTACTGAGACAGAGGCTCAGGTGCAGCCTGGGTGCCTTCCAGTTCCCTCGGGGGCGAGCGGGGCTGCAGGAGACGGACGGGGACAGGCAGGGCCAGGCAGGTGAGCAGGGGCTCAGCGGGCCGCACCGCTAACAGCAGCACGGCACTGGGAGCCCTGGGCGACCCTCCTCACTTTGAATTCCAAGACAAGGGCACTTCCTGACAGATCTCTCTTCAACCACGCAACAAAAGCCACAGCACAGAGCACCAGCACAATTCCCTGGGAGGGTGATTACCATGTCCTCTGCTCCAGGCCTGACCGCTGCCAGCTGTCCGCACAGAACAGCTGTCAGCCACGCCACCCCGCCAGCAGACCACGGGGCGCCTCAAGTCCAGGCTGGTCACGGAGGGCTTTCTAGACCGCATGCGATGCCCTCACAAAGCTCAGTCTAAAGCCTTCTCTCTGGAGGCCCTGGGGACACCAAGGTTCTCTCCTTGCGTCCTCCCCTCCCCCAGGTAGAGGGACAAGCAGCTCTGGTGTCCCCTGCAGCAGGAAGGGATTGCATGGCAATACCTGTAGGGCTCAGCACCCCATTCATTCATTCATTCACTCTCATTCATTCACTCGCCCACAGAACAGCTACTGAGTACCTGCTGAGGGGCAGGCACTGTTCTAGGCGCTGGGAAGGTGTGGAGAGCAGGGGGTGCACTGCAGGGACAGGGTGGGGGCGGATGACGGCCACAGTGGGGTTGTGAACAGACTAAATAAGATTGGGGAGGCAGAGGAGTGAGGGCACAATCACAGCTTGTGGGAAGAGCCGGAGAAAGGGGGACTCTCAAGTGCGGCCGTGGGCGACGGCCCCGTGGGCTGCGCACTCTCAGGAGGGAGACCGATTTCTGTCAGGGAATTCGTGAGCCCGGGTGCCGGCAGCAGGACAGCGCGTGGCTGGGGAGCCCCCAGCACCCCGCAAGGGCACCCGCTCTGCCCCAGTCTGCCTTAGAGGACGCCGCAGCCACACCGCAGTGCACTCGGCCCCGCCCTGCGCCACGAGTCCAGCGGCTGCTTCGGAATCTTCTCAACCAAAGGGGCCCACTGGGGTCTCCCGGTGTCGCACTTGGCAGAGTGCGGCCAAACCCAGAGGCCACGCCCCGTCCTCCTCTTCTACCCCACCCGCTCCCTCAGGGCTGACCCCGCCCACTCCTTAGCCCACGCCCCATCCTCTTCTACCCCTCCAGAGGGTGGCACTATCCAGCCCCTCCCTCAGGGCTGATCCCGCCCACCCCTTAGGCCACACCCCATCCTCCTCGTCTACCCCTCCCCAGGACCACACTATCCAGGCCCTCCCTCAGGGATGACCCCGCCCACTCCTCAGGCCACGCCCCAGCCTCTTCTACCCCTCCCCAGGGCAGGCCTGGGTTGACCCCGCCCACTCCTCCGCTGGCTCCACCCCTCCCCCACGGGTCTTTGGGTCTTTGCTCGTAGCCCAGGGCCCTGCCCGCAGCCTTCTGCTCTACCGCAGACCCAGGGAGCCGGCTTTGGCCTTGAGGTTCAGCCGAAATCCTTTGATTCTGCCTTCTGCCTTGGTGAAAACAAACTGAGCTTTCAAAGGCCTCCGTCAAGGTCATTCCTGGAATTACATCGTATGCCATTCAGAAGCCCACGCAGGCCGTGCCAGGGCTCGGTTCATATCTGAGTGTTCTCGGCCACGGTGCTTTCTCCCAGTCCAAGTGGTGCATCAAACCACTCGACACACAAAGGACGTGCAGATTGCTTCTCAAGTGCTCCTTGGAGATATTCAAACGAGACGGAGCAGCATCCTCGCCGCTGCGAAAGGCCGCCTGAGCCCCAGTGAGCCTCGCGCTGCTCTTTACAGACAACAAAGCCACGCGGCGGGACCCACGCACAGCCACGGCCGCGTCGGGGGACCGGAGAGGGAACCGAAGGGATGACCACCGGCAGCCAGCACCTCTGGTCTGTGCACTGGCCCGGGGAAGCCAGATCTGCACGGCCCGGAGTGGAGGAGGAGCCAGGCCTTCTCCATTACGGTTCCTACGGCCCAGCCACAGGAAGCTAATAACCAGGTTGGCTTCCTCGCCCCCTGCACCCCTGGGGGCTGCGTCAGCCGGGAGGGCCTGTCACCTCCGAAGTCCGAGGGCCTGTCACCTCTGAAGTCCAGCCTGAAGACCTCGAGGGCCACGAGGCCTGGCAGAACCTCGAAGGGGAAGGGCCGTGCTGACGCCACAGGCCAGCCGCTGACGTTCTTTGTAATTATAAAACAATCTGGACTGATATTTCCGATTCATTCGCGAGCCGTGGGCGCTGATTCTGGAATGTGGGTTCTCTCCTTAGCCACATTCAGAGGTGGCTTCCTGGTCGTCTGCCTTCCGGGCAGATGAGGAGTGCGGGACATCCTCTTCAGGCGTCCTGCCATCCCCCCGCACCTGGGCTGCCGTGGGGTACTCAGAAGCCCCACTGACCTTCTGAAACGCCAGCTCTGATCACGTCACGGCCCTGCTCAAAAATCCCCGCGACTCCTGTCGCTTGGGGGCAAAGCCTTTGCTCACTGGGGCTGGATGTGAACTGGCCCTGTCCATCTTCCCAGCCTCATCTCCGCTTCTCCTCCCGCGCCCACCCCAGCCTCCCGCCCTGCTCTCCTCGCCACAGAGCCCCAGCGAGCGCCCCTCCCACGCTCCGTGCAGACGTCTGCTCCCATGCTGGCTCCACGCCTCTGACCCGCACACTACCCTGCCAGTGTCTACCCCTTGGGGTACTCTTGTGTCTTCCTTCCACTGGTGTGCGTGCTGGGGTCGGGGACCCCTCTTGATTCCCGCTGTGACTCAGTGGCACAGAGGAAGCTGGTGAATATGCCCCCAGCAGATGAAGGAATGGACGGATGGACGGATGACCGAAACGCACACGACTCCCCTCCTCTCCAATGCCTTCTCTGTGGCCTGGCCATCCCTCTGTCCTTGAGGCAGCTGCCTGACCCACTTCCCCGTCCCCAGCCTCAGCAGGCCTTCCTCCAAGCTGAGAAGGTGCCACCTGAGCCCAGAGGACAAAGCACCACTGGGTCCCCGTGCTGAAGACGCTGCGCCTCGTCCTCAGGGTCCTCCTGCCCTACAGCAGGGCGCCCCTCCAGACTGCACCTGTCCAGTAGTGTCTCTTCTGAACTGAGTTCCCCTGCAGGGCTGCAAATGCCCTCCATGGCGTCCCCAGCCCCAAGAAGTGGCCTTCTGGGGTGGTCAGCTGGGGAGGCTGGAGCTCACTGTGGGGTCCATCAGAGGCCTGGAGTGGAACAGAAGGGAGCCTCAGCCCCAGAATCTGCCAAGCCCACCCAGTGCTCAGTGTCTCTCTGTCCTTTCCAGTCAGGGCGTCCGTCATCCTCACCCCCAACACCAGTGAGACCCTAGGTGTCACAGCTAACTGTCAGCACATCTGCACAACACACAGAAATCAGTGTCAGGGCTGGGGATTAGCTCAGTGGCACAAGTGCCTGCCTGGCAAGCACAAGGTCATGAGTTTGATCCCTAGTACCAAAAAAAAAGGAGGAGGAAGAGGAGGGGGAGGGAGAGGAGGAATCAGTGTTACTGAGGCAGGGACTCTTTTTCAAAAACTGAAAATATGACAGTTTTGGACAATGATGTAAGCATTCCAAAAAGGCGGAAAATGGCTCAGGGGCTGCACAACTGGAAAGACTGGAGACTGATTGCATCTTAGCGTGCAGCCCTGTAATTTTTGCTGATTGTACTACACGGTGCAGCTTCGTGTTCTCTTACTCATTACAGGACTGCAAAGTACAGTACCAAGAGTTATGCAAGGAGAAGCGACGTCCTCAAGCTGGCATTTCCTTTGACTATTGCTGAATATTAAAATGGACATCTTATATATGATTCCTCATTCGGCGACCTAGTCATTTAATGATCTGGTCACAGGAATAGAAACTTAGTTGTTACACGTAGAATGTCTGTACTTAAATTAAGTGAAAAAAGCAAGACTGTGTAGCATATGGCACCTTTCGTGCAAGAAAGAAAAGTTAAAAGTGTGTGTGTGTGCGTGTGTGTGTGTGTGTGTGTGAGAGAGAAGAGTGCTGACTGCGGCAGAGGAACCGAAGAAAGACTCAGCAGAATCCTCTGCAGACGGGCAGCTGGGGCCCGCAGGAGGCAGGAATTACAGTGAAGACTTTTCAGGGCACACTGCTGTGTACTTCTGATTTCTGAGCCCCGTAAAAGTCTTATGTCCTAAAGTCAAGAATATGCAATAACATTTTAAAAACTTGTAAATATCTACCCAGAAACTCAATACAGACAGAAATAAATTTACCTAACTGTGGATCCAATTGATCACATGACCACTTCAAAGAGCAGAGAACGAATTAGGGAAACTTGTGAACACAGAATGAGTAGATGAAAACAGAGGCTTCCGCTGTACTTAGCACACTTGGTCCTTCCCAGCCTTTCTTCTGAGACCAAGGCACGTGTCGTAGTGGAAGGGACAGCAACTAGGAAGTCACCTTTGCTCTCAGCAGGAAGACAGAGCAATACAGGCATTTTGGGGGCCCATGATCTCAATGCAAATGAGGACAGAGAATGGGGGCCTCATCAGTGCTGAACCAGAACTAGAGGTGTCGGTGTGGATTCATGATTTAAAAACATACGCGCTTCCCAGCGCTCTGACAGGAAGACCTGGGCAGGACGATGACACCAGAGAAGCGACTCGGACCCGCAGTGCCCTCCTGCTGACGGCTACACGCTGCTCCCTCTTTAAATAGCCAGAACCCATCCGTCCAGAAATGTGTCCAAAAGAAGAGGAAACAGACAAGGGCGAGGGAGAGAAAGCGCTTGGGTGCGGAAGGAAGTGGCAGCGCCTGGGCAGGAAAGCGAGACAAACACAGAGACCTCGGTCACCTGCAGCCTCTGGGTTCTCAGGGGGCCGAGTCCCAGCCACCGGCGAGTGGACACTGTCCTGCAGGTGCCAGGATGGCCACTTTCCCAGGGACCAGAGCCCCCACGCCCCTGGGTGACGGGCAGCCCTCGGCCTCCTCCTTGTCACGTGGGGCCTGGGCGTGCTCATGAGAAACCCCACACACACGCTCAGGCAGCTTGGCCTTCTCTGGGACAAGACACCCGGACCTTCGAAATTGTCATGAAAGACAGAAAGAACGGGAGAGGGGAACAGGAAGTGGGGGCTGTCGGATTAGAGATGAAAAGAACAGAAGGATCGCTGCTATCACACACGCAGTCCGGCCCCAGACCAAAACAACAGGCATGTGGGGGGCTGGGGACGGCTGATCATTTAGCCCACCCTAGGGGTGTTCTCAGAGCCCACTGTGATAACAAGGGGGCCATCTGACCCCAGCACCCCACAAACAGGAGCGAGCCAGGCACCACCACTGGGCGGCGAGCTCCGGGGAGGCAGGGGCCATGTCTGTCCCACAGGTCACGGTGTCCCTAGTGCCCGGTGCTCCGTTACAGTCATCAGACACTGGATGAAGAGATCAGCTGGGAGTGGTGGTGCACGTCTATAATCCCAGCTGCTCAGAGGATGCTGAGGCCGGAGGGTTGCAAGTTTGAGTCCAAGGGGCAAGGCGGCCCAGGGGAACACGCTCCTTGCTCACCCGTCTCCCTGCTGCTCTCGGCACAGTGGGAGAGATGCCCAGACTGCCACGGTCCCCAAGCACCCACTGGATAATTGATGAGAGCATGGGTGATCATGCAGCCACGGCAGGCAGGGGAGGCGTGGCCCAGCGGGGCCCGGGCCACTCACCCAGCAGCTTCTGCAGCACCTGCCCGTCGTACAGGTCCTCCTCCAGCTGCTTCACGATGATCCGCTCCTCCACCAGGACGTCGTTGATCCAGTCCAGGAGCACCTGCAGGGAGGCGGGCGCGTCACAGCCTCGCTCTGTTGGCGCCACGCGGATGGTGGCAGGGGCGGTGCCACCCAACGCGGTCGTGGCCCTGGGGCACAGCCCAGGGAGCCATGGGTGGGTTGGGCTCCTCCAAGCCCATGGCCCAGCAGGAGTGGGGCTCCACGCGGGCAGCCTGCCAGTGACCAGGGTGCCCTGGGACTCCCCAAGATTCCCCGGCCAGGGACACAGGCTGGCCACTGAGAACGTGGGCAGAGGGGGAGCTCCCAGCAAAGAGGGGCCCCCCAATCCATCCCCTTCCTTCCCTCAGACCCGCACCCCACAGGCCGAGTCCCCCTGAGCCCCAGCTGGGACCCCTTGAGGTGCTGCTGACCGGCTTCGGGTGTTTCCACCCCGACTTCCCTGAGCACCCAAAGCAAATAAACCCATCTAACCCCGGAAACGGCAGTCACCGCCCTCTCGGGGACAAAGCAAAGGGCACAGTTCCCGGACACGCTGCTCTGTGTCACTCTGGGAAACAGCTGTGACCCGCAAAACTGGCCACAAAGTGGATTTCTGCGTATTCTATTTTCCCACTAACTCAGAAATATTAAATCAGACATGCAGCCTCTGAAGAATGGAAGTCGAATTGGATCCAGGGAGCGCTGGGGGAGAAGGCGGGGTGGTGACCGGCCCTGCAGCCTCCCCTCTGGGTCCCCTGTGGTCCCCACTGGGGACCCTCTGTCCCTCCCCTCCTGGTCACGTCTCCTCCAGGTCCAGTTCATGACGCTGTGACCTCCAGCGCCGCCCCTAACGCAGACCCCTGGGCAGCCCGCTGTACCGTCCCCCTTTCTCCCGGGGCCCACAGCACCTCCAGCCAAACTCACAGCGCCAAAACGGGCTGCTTCCCCAGGAAGGACAGAGGATGCCCACCCGTGGGCCTAGGAGCTTGGGCCTTCTCCTCACCCACTTTGCATTTTCTAGACTGGGCCCACCCCTCACCATCTTCCTTTTGGCCAAAACTTGACCTCCCTGGGCCCTGGCCCGCCAAAACTCGCAGAGGCTGGGCACCGCCAGGGCAACAGCTGGCACCCTGCTGCCTCTGCCCAGGCCGCAGTCCGAGGGCCACCCCAGGCCACACGGTCCAGCCGCCTTTCCTCACGCCAGGGATGCGGATTCCCAACCTGGACCTGCGATGTCACCTGGGTGGCTCCCTTGGGCTGACCCAGCACCCCGGACCCCCAAAATGGACACCCTCAGTCACAGAGCTGAGAGCCCCACACCAATATCCCTCGGGGACCTGCTTTGGCCACTTAGCAGGGTTTTACTGATCTGCTTTTGGTTGCTTGAAAAGTGCGTACTTTAAGTTTAAGAGCTAAGGATAAGTGAACAGGCCGGGCGTGGTGGTGCGCACCTGCAATCCCAGCACTCAGGAGGCTGAGGCAGGAGGATCATTGTGAGTTCAAAACCAGCCTGGGCTACAAAGTGAGCTCAAGGCCAGCCTGAACTGCACAGTGAGACCCTGCCTCAAAAAGACCAAATAAATAAATAAATAAATGAAAAACAATAAGGGAACAGATACAGGGGTGCTCAAAATACACAGCGAATGTTTATATTTGAAAATTTATTACAATAAAAGACACATTGCCACTAATCCCCCTTAAAGTACCCAGAATGCGGCCACTCACTTTGAAAACGCTGGCCCCACTGTCCTCAGCAATGAGTCTTCTGCTGTGATGTTTGTGTTCATTTTAACATTCACCCTATTTTTGATTACTCCGTACATGGCTCAGCGATCCCCGGTGCCCTCCTGGTCCTTGGAGCCCTCACACTGGGGCTTCCTGGCTCTGGCCAGGCCCATGCTGGCTGTTCCCCCTCTTCAGCTACCCTGGTCCCTTGCCACCCACCCGCTGAGGCCGGCAACAGCCTGCTTCTGCCTCCCCACCAGCACCCAGAGAGGCCCTAAACCCAAGACACCACAAATCCCAGGTAAGTGACCGCTACTAATGTCCCAGTTGCCTTTTATAATTTTTGGCTAATAGATTTAAATCAGCTTTATAGGCAGAATTTCAAAATGACCCCTAAAAGGCCTAGTCTGCTGGGGTACATGGCCATCAAAACCCTGGAGCTGTGAGAACAATGGATCCGGGATATAGGTGACTTCAAGAGAGAGAGACAGAGTCAGGTGTGGTGGCACACACTGTAATCTCAGTACTTGGGAGGCTGAGGCAGGAGGATCGCTATGAGCTTGAGGCCAGCCTGGGATACAGAGTGAGATCCCGTCTCAAAGCAAAAAAGGGTGGAGGAGGACAGAACCGGGGAAGGTCAGCCTCATCCCACGAGCCCTTACATCTGGGGCCAGAGGGCAGAGCTGGACACCCAGGGCGCTGTGAGAGGGACCAGGGACAGAGAGAGTCCACACAGCCCGCGCATCAGAATTGACAAGCGGGTCCCAAAACGCAGATAGGAGCCCAAGGGGCCCGGAAGAGCCGAAGCAACCTTGTGAAAGAAGAAAAGACGGGAGGGCTTTGCTTCCTATTTCAGCCCCACTGCCAAGCTCTTGTCACCCAAACTGTGAGACGGACGTCAAGACAGGCCAGGAGATAAAACTGGAGTCCAGAAATAAATCAGCCAGCCCGTGTCACTAAGGGGCCAAGACCACTCCACGGGGGCCACAAAGCCTTTCAACAAACAGAGCCGGGACAACTGGACGTGGGCGTGGGAAGGACAGAGCTGGGCCTGCTCCTCACTAAGGGTGCTGGACACGGGAGTCTACATCTCCCCTTAGACCTGGGACCGGCACAGCTGTCTCCCACTCTGCCAGCACTTGTGGAAGCTGGGGCCAGTCATCCTGATTGTCACCTTGGCTGGACTGAGAAACGCCTGGACTAGGGGAGTGTGGGTGGGGCACGGTGGTGTGACCTTGGGTGCTATCTATTACTGTCCCTAACAGGTTCCTCTCCGGCACCACTTCCCTGCTCTGCTTCCTGGGCCCCCATGACCCGAGCAGCTATGTTCTGCCAGGTCTTTCCACTGTGATGTCTCTGCCTTGGAGCCGCCCGACCACGGACTGGGCCCCCTGAAACCGTGAGCCAAGTTGAATCTTTTCCTCCTTTAAATTGTGGGGGTCTGGTGTTGTAGCCCTGCAGCGAGAAAGCTGATACCGAAGCAGAAGCTCTTTAATTTTGACTGAGTCCACGTTACCTATCTTTTTATTCTGCTGCCCGGGTGTTCAGCCCCCTATCTGAGAATCACTACCCAAACCCAAAGTCACCAAGAGTCACCTCCATGTTTTCTTCAGAGCTTCATAGCTTAGTTCTTAGGTTTAGCACTGCAAACCATTGCAAGTGCTTCCTTTAAGTGATAAGCTGGAAGTCCTCAGCTTAAGGAGAGAAGGAGAATCTTGCACTGAGGTTGCTGTGGAAGAACACCTCGGCTACCCGTGACGTTGGGAGGGAAGAAGGGGTCTGTGCTGTTCTGCTGTTGTGCTGTGATGGCCTTGTGTCTCTTAGAAAGAGCTCCACACTGGGAGGCAAACTGAGAGCTTTCAAGGGTCTCTAAGGACACTGACCTTTGGACATCCTTGCCACCTTAACGACCATGTCTCTGACCACTCTCCTCCTGGCTCACTGGGCTCCAGCCATGCTGTCCTTTGCACTGGTCCTTAAAACACCCCAGGCACACGTATACCCCAGGACCTTTGCACCTGCTCTCGGTCTGTTGGCCACATTCTTCTCTCACGTGTGACACAAAGGCCTCTGCTCAAATGCCACGTCCCTGCCCACGCCACCTTAAACAGGAAAGGGCTGCTGCTGCCTGTTCAGCTTTCTTCAAAGCACCCATGGCCACCTGGGCACACAGTCATTCATCCCTCGGCATGCCTTCTTCCCAGCCGGGCTGTCCGCACCATGTGAACGGGGCCTTCGCTTTTCTCAGAGCCATACCCCTTTCCCCCCATGACTAAGAGAGGAACAGAACCACAGAGGGGCACAGAAAACAGTGGACCTGAAAGACCACCTGGCGGGCAGACACCTGCACTAGAGGTCTCTTCACCCAGAGCGCCGGCCTCTGAGAAAATGCAGGTGCGGGCAGATTTCTGCTCCAGGGAAACTGGAGCGTCCACCTCAGAAAGATCACAGCTGGCTTCTCCAGCCCGGCCCAAATCCAGACACAAAAGGCAACCAGCAGAGAGAGGTGCGCGTGAAGCTCCGTGTGACACTAAGTCACCCGGCCCGGTTTCCCTGCCTCCCTGGGCAAGGGCAGCAGGTTCCTGGGCGCCACAAACTCCCCGTCCTCCACCTCCTGGGCCATCCGTCTTCATCTGCCATTTCACGGGGCTCTAGAGACAGCTCCTGTCGTTATTTTTAGGGATATGCTCATTTGCAAGCCCCGAGTCCTGCGGGCAAATGTCTAGGACGTGTATTAATTACGTCCGTGCCCAGCAGCCGGTTACGTACATTTCAGGTGCCTGCTTTAGCCAGAATAAAAAAAATGACTCTTCTTTTAGTTCCTTTGGAATCATAATCAGGATCTGCAGTCTGTCTCCCCCAGAGCTACGACAGTTATGTTTTAATCACTTCCAAACAGAGTCCCAGCCGCGGAACCCCGGGAGGACACAGGCTCATCCCAAAGGCCAAGTGAGGGCCGGGGGGGTCGGGGTCTGGCAGGGCGTCCCCACGCGGCCCCCATGGCGCTGGCTGTGGCCAGACAGGGGTTGTCACACAACTGATTTCCTTCCCAGTACAAAGGAAAAACCACAAAAAAAAGAACAGAAAGAACTTGGAGAGCAGGAAGAGTCTTGCCCAATAAACTGGGAAATGAGATGTGAAATTCACTCTTCGGGAGAACTGTGCGCCCAAGGAGATGCGGTCAATGGCTCTGGGCAGCCGCGCTCAGGACGTGTCCTGGGGCTCCTTCCCGACACCAGATCTCGGCCTCCCCGCTGTCCTCCTGGTCCGTGGGCGGCGGTGGCTACCTACAGTCACACCCCGCAGGTGAAGGCCCTCGGCCCCGAGTTCAGGGGCCGGCAGCAAACAGGGTCCCCCGGAGACCCACCTTTCTGCCCAGAGACCACGCCCGGGGGTTCCCCACACAGGGACGGGGGGCTGGGGAGCACAGGAATCCGCTCTACTCAGGGTCACTGGTTCACTCTAAAGGAAAAAGTCCTTAAGAGTCTGACAGACAGAGGCGAAGGCGGGCTGGGTGGGGCGTGGGGAGCCATGTCCTGTCCCCCCCGAGCAGTAAGCCACAGGTCCCCAAAGGGCTCCTTGTGAATAACGAAAGACACCCCTTTATTCAGGCAGCTCTGAGGGTTTGTGGACCCCCGTGCCAGGTTTGAGAGCAAAGACCTAACACAGATTTTTTTATTACACCACAGCACGAAGGCCGCTCTCGAGCCGAGCGCAGGAATCTTTCAAGTCATTATAAAGACCAAAAAAGACCCAAGGTCTCATCTATCACCCGGGCGGCCCTCGCCTCCACGCACCGGGAACACGCGTGGAAGACGCCGGAGGAAAGGACAGCAGGAGAGACTGCCGAGAAGGCGCTCTTCGGGCTCTGAACCCGCAGAACGGGGATGCTTGTCGGGGGCCAGGCCCGCCCTGCTCACGTCAGGCCGGAGCCGGGAAGTGGCCCCAGACCCCGCTTGGTCCCTGATGTCACTTCTACACAACAGAGGCTCACGGCTCGTGGTAAATGGCCAGGCCACTGTCAGTGCGGGTTCGGCCAGAGCCCAGGACTCCCGACGCTCGGGACTTTAAACGCAGACGTGCCGGAGGGGGCCGGACAGGAAAGGCGGCTGCAGCACGAGGGGAACGTGCAGAGGACGGAGAGCAGGAGGAAGCACGGACGGCAGCTTGTGTCCCTTGAAATGGAAGAGCGCCCCGGGCCCCAAGATTAGGACGTGCCGCGGGGGCAGTGGCCGAGGCTGCTGAGCCCCACCGTGCCTGCCCCGGGCTCAGCGTGCTGGCTGCTCCTCCTGGGCCTCCGCCTCGGGCCGCTGGAGGCGGCATCTGCTGGGGCCAACTCGGGTGCGGTCCCCACCCAAGGGCCAGTAGCCCCGCGCTGCAGCCCTGACCCTCCAAGCCCTGAAAGATGACAGTTCAGTCCCTGGGTGGCCCTGGTAGGGCCTCGGGGAGCCCAGGGAGCTGGTGAGATACCATTGCTGGGGGCCTGTAAGGGAGGGCAGTCTTTGAGTTGGGGGGTGCAAAGCAGACGGTGCCCCCTCCAAGTGGGTGGAACTTACTGGGGCAGCACCCGCTCTGTCACGCCCTGAGTAGTACGAAGGGCGGAGCCCGAAGTGGGCTCAAACTTGCAGTCCTCCTGCTTCAGCCTCCCAGAGTGCTGGGATTCCAGGTGTGTGCCACCACCCATGGGCTTTTAGGTGGCAAAGAGAATTCCTTTTCTTTTCTTTTCTTTTTTTCGGTACCAGGGATCAAACTCACAACCTCGCACCTGCCAGGCAGGTGCTCACACCACTAAGCTAAATCCCCAGCGAGAGTTCCTTTTCTTAAAGGACAGTCTTCTGAATAACAAAACAGAGATTCAGGAAGAAAACTCCTTCATAAAATAAACTAGATGACTGAAGTTGTTAAGAATCAACCTCTCGGGACTGGGGTACAATTCAGGGGTAGGGCGTTAATATAACATATGAAACCCTGAGTTCGATTCCCAACACAGCAAGGCAAAATTGTAAAGAAAACAGAATCCCCATCTTTGGGTGGACCCCGAAACCCAGGAGGTGACTTGGAGTCACCCTGTCCCCCAGAATGCGCCCTGGGACATGCGTTTCTCTGAGCACAGCCTTGGGCCCCAGAGTGGCGGTGGCCAAGGAGGAAGCTTTATTAGGAAAGTGTTGTTTCTGGCATAAACCTCAGCGCCTGGGTTTTCAGAGCCCCGGGCCACCTGAGCAGGAGGGGGCTGCGCGCGAGGCCTTCGCTCGTCTGCCCTGCGACCGTCACCCTGCAGCCCCAGCTGCTGCCCTGGCTGTGGCCTTCGGGGCCGAGGCCTGGGCCCGAGCGGTGAAGACCAACACTGCAGAGGAAGTGGCACAGCCGAGGCACGGGAGAGAGCTGTCTCTCCGCTCCCCAGAAGCAGCAGGGCCACCACCCCAGCCCTGTCCTCCCCGGGGCTTTGGGGACAAAGCAGCCAGCTGGTGTCAGTGCTTCCGGAGGTGGCAGACACTGACCACCGGCCAGCACGGACTCTGAGCTCAGCCCCCCTGCAAACGGGAGAGGGATGCAGCTCTGCAGGGGTACCCAGCTCCCAGCCCGCGGCCGAGGGGTGCAAAAGCCCAGTGCCAAGGCGCTGGACCCTGAAACCCGTCCTGACCCCGGCCAGGCCTCTCCAAGGGAGCGGGGTCCGGGCCCGGCCACACAGCGAGTGGCTGTGCTCGGGGCAGGAACAAGTCCTCCATGGTCTGTGCGGCCCCCTCGGGCCACGCACAGCCGCCGTCCAGTGCAGCACTGCGCCCCTTTCAGGAGGCCGGGGCCTCGGCTTCCTCTGCCCGCGACAGCCCTGCCCCCCAGAGCGAGGGGGCTCGCCCTAACGGGGACACTGCAGGCAAGTCACACCTCCTTACCTTAACCAGCTCCTTGAATTTGGGGTCCTCCCTGGAGGTGGGGTCAATCATAGTGCGCTCCTCATTCTCCTCTGCCGGGGACAAGGGGCCACAGTTAGCCGGGGTGGCAGTGATGCCCGCAGCGGGAAATGGCAGGACGCGGAGACCTCGCCCGGTCCTTGGTGAGGACGGAGGACTTGGCCAACACGTGTGGACATCCAGACCCACGGCACGGGGCAGGACCTCTGCTTTTGGGGTGAAGCCAAACTCCATCATCCCACAGGCCTGGGCCAGGCCCCCGACCCCAATGGAAGCCAAAGCCCCCCACTGGGGGGAGAAATGGCAAGGGCAGGAGGGCAGCACCTCCGGGGACCGGGCAGTGTCCCTGCCCAGCTCCGATGCGAGAGCACAGCTTCCGGCTCCCTCGGGCACTGGGAGCAAACACGGAAGTCAGGGCGGTGACACCGCGGAAACCTTTGATCTGCTAAGCAGCACGTCACATGTAACAGTGGGAATATTAGAAAAACAGCAAAACGAAAACAACAAAGGAGACGTTTTGCAGCCAAGTGTGTCGGCCACAAGCCCGAGGCTGTCCGCTCCCTCTCAGTCCCCTCCGTGACCCGGGATGGGCCAACGGGCGCCGCCCCGCCCAGGAGCCTGGAAGTCCCCAGGTGGCGCTCGGCCGGCACTGACTGGGCCAGCTCTGCCCCAGGTCACATGAGCGTCCCAGGCCCAGGGACAGTGATTCGGAAAGTCAGTCACACAGAAGGTTGGTGCCAGCCTGTCGCCACACCCAAGGGAAATCTATTTCCTGGGAGCCCTGTTGGTCTGGGTCGGAGGTGATGTGGCCCCTCCCCAGGGAGGGTGGTAATGGCTGAGGATGTTTTTGGTTGGCCTGCCAGGTGAGGGTGCTGATGGCATTGGTGGCAGAGGCCCCAGCAGGTACAAAGGACTCCTGGTGCAGCTGGGTGTGGTGGCGCACACCTGTAATCCCGGCACTCAGGAGGCTGAGGCAAGAGGATCATAGTGAGTTCAAGACCAGCCTGGGCTACAAAGTGAGTTCAAGGCCAGCCTGAACTGCATAGTGAAACGGTCTCAAAAAGGCCAAAAAAAAAAAAAAAAAAGAACCCCTGGGTGCAGCACAGCCCCAGAGGCCCACAGCACGGGGAGGAGGAACCCGCTGCCCAGGCAGCGAATCGCCAGGTCCACGTCCAGGCCCCGAGTCCCCAGGCGGAGACGGGCGGGGCGCGGCCCAGCAGCACCTTTGCTGCACCCATGCACAGAGGCCCGAACTTCCAAGAGAAGAGGGGGCAACTCTGGGGCCCCGGGCTGATCAGTGGGGCGCCCGCACCTGCTCCCTCCCGTGAGCTCCTGCAGGCTCGGCCTCCTCACGGACATGGAAGGACGGACGGGACGTCCCCCTGAGCCAGGCTGGGGATAAACAGAAGGCGCCACACCTCCTTCGACCAGATTCCCAAAATGCAGCTGGGCCACACCCTGCTGGCGGCAGGCAGGGGACAAGGGGCTCCTGGCCACTCGGCGTCGCCCCACACAGGAAGACCTGCCTCCGCTCGGGGCTTCTGCAAACATGACCTTGACAAAGACCCAGACTCTCAAATGCCCCATCTGGTGTTGGATCAGAGGCAGAACCGCCAGGATCCTGTCAGCCCCACGGAGACCGACCGAGACCCGGACATGCAGGCGCATGGCAGGGAGTCAGGGAGCCCACTGTACCGAGCTGAGTGTCTTCGGGGTGGACGTCCACCGAGGCGGCGGACATCGGCGAGTTGATGGCACTTCTGCCCTCTTCCTGCAGGTCGCTCACTGTTGAGAAAAAAGAGGAAGAGCACCGTGGTCGGCGTAAGTGGAATTCCATGGCCTCCCGCCTGTTCTCATGTTCAGCAAACGCTCCTCAACCGCTGGACGCCAGAAAGAGCCCGAAGGGAAATACTCAGGGGCAGGAACCCACCCTGGGATTCTTCCTGCACCAGATATTCCCCGGTCCCCACCAATCCCTGCCGAACTGTTCTCACTGCGCTTTGGAACACAGGACTGAGACACGGAAGCTTCCGGATGTTTCTGGAGACTTCCAGGCCTGCCCAAGATTGCTGTAGCAGACAGGGCTTAGACCACAAGGGCAACAGACACTCACATCCTGGGCCATGGACTTGAGGTGAAAACAGCCCTCCTGACAGCACAACACAGAGGTCGGAACCTGGCACGCCACTGCCAAGGGCCGCGTCCGTGGGGACAGAAGTCCGAGGGACACTGCATGGTGCTCCTATGATTTGACACTGCCTCGGTGTCTATTTTAAATCTTTTGGGCTTTCCAGACCAGAGTTGGGCTCTGTGCCCTGGACACACTTTCGGGGTCCACACGCCCACTCCAGCTCCTCAGTGCGATGCAACCTGCATCCCACAGTCGCCTCCTGTGACCCCAGATGCAGCCTGCCTGGCCGGTCCTGCTGGCCCCCCATCCTGCATGGCCACCGTGGCCACCTCTCATCAACAGGTGGACTCAGCACATGGGAGGAAAGAGGCCCCCGGGGGGCCCACACTTGCAATTCCAGCACTCAGGAGGCTGAGGCAGGAGGATCGCCATGAGTTCAAGACCAACCTAGGCTACATAACATCTCAAAAAAAAAAAAAAAAAGATGGCTATGAGCTAAGAGACACAGCCCAAACCCAGGGTAACGGAAAGGGGCTCTCGTCTTCCCTGGCACCAGACAGACACCGCAGGCTCCACACCACAGTGTCAGGAGCAAGGGCCGCCCTCGGGGACTTGGGCGGAGCCTCACCTTGGAGCAGCACAGGTCCCCAGGTATCACCTGGCAGTCGGCCGCAGCCCCCATTCACCTTGCCGAGTCTCCTCCCTCACACGGGGCCGTCTGCGGGGACACTGTGGATCAGCTTTGAGGACAGCACTCCCTCTGCCCCTCAGAGGGAGGACAGCACCAGGACCCAAGGACCCTGGTGTCTCTCACACTGGCGAAAGCCCCGGTGCTCAGCTTTTTGGAAAACAGAACCTCTCCCACAGCCACGCTCACGGCAGCCACAGTCACAACAGCCACAGGGTAGAAATGAGCCGGAGACCCACGGACAGACGCATGGAGGAGCAGCACTGGCCCATCTGGGCCGTGGAACACTATCCAGCCCTGAAAAGGAAGGACATGTTGACACCTGCTGCAACATGGGCAGACCTTGGGAACAAGGCGCTCAGAGAATTAAGTCAGCCGCAAAAAGACCGTCATTCCTCTTGGACGAGGCACGCAGAGCAGTCGCATGCGTAGAGATGAAGCTAGAAAGGTGGTGGCCAGGGCTGGGAGGGCTCCTGCTGAGTGGGTACCGAGTTCCAGTTTGGGAAGACGGAAAAGTTCTGGTGCTAGATGGTGGTGGTGGCAGCACGCACTGTGGGTGAGCTTAGTACTGCTGAGCGGGCACTTAGAAATGGTGAAGACAGTAAATGCTAAGATCTGTGTATTTTTCCACAGTCCTCACCCCCACCACGGGCCTCCCCGCAGCGGGGGCGCTGCCCTGCTGAGGCCTGAGGTGGCCCCGCCAGTCCCAGCCCACGCACCTGTGCCAGTTTGCCGTGAGCTCACTGAACCGGCCCTGGGCACGGACAACTCTCAGTGCCCAAATTCTCACAGTAATTCTGCGGCAGAGAATACTAGAGGCTTCCGTGAGTTCCAATGAACACACGGATTTCCAAGACTCTGCTTGCTGCGCCTCCTGAAGCTGCTCCAGAGATTCCCACGGCGAGTTGAGAGAACAGAGACCGAAGTTCCACGAATGTGTTTGCCACATCCCAGACCAGTTTTGTTTTGTTTATTTTTTGGTGTACTGGGAATCGAAGCTGGGGTCTTTGGGCTATGTTACATTCTTAGCATTCTTAGCCATGTTTTTTGAGTGTTTGCTTGTTTGTTTTATTTTGGGAAGGTTTTGTTTATTGAGACAGGGTCTTCCTAACTTAGCCAGGCTGTGCTTGAACTTGCAGATCTTCCTGTCTCAGCCTCCCGGAGAGCTGAGATGACCAGCTAGCAAAGAGTCTCAAAGGGCAGAAGAGGTGGTTTTTCACCAAACTCCTCACCGTGCAGCAGCCTGGAGACTGCAAGTCTGCACAAGGCCGTGGACTCTCGAGTTCCGCTTTCCCAGCTGTGTCACCCAGGAGGACACAGGAGAGTTCTGGGAGTCCCTGCAGGCCAAGGCCACGTGCGGCGGTCACGCCGACGTCCACGAAAGCACAAAGATCCGGGTCCATTTAAGAGTAAGGTTACCCAGGGGCCACAGAAGCCACGCGGGCGGTCACCCTGACTCCTCTCGGAAGGACAGAGTCATGGGGCATGGGCTGCTGTCCCCAGCCCTGGACATCGAGGGGCCAGTGGAAGGCAGGAAGCCTCGCTTGGTTCAAAACCACAGCAGGGAAAGAGGAAGGAACCACGCTTCCAAAGCCCGGAAACTGGGTCACATAGAAACAGAACTTCCACACTGTCCTTGAACATCAGAAACCCCACGACACAGGGCCAGGGAGTGGGTGACCTTAATAAATGAGAAACGGGCTCAGGAAAACCGCCAGGCTGCGGGCCAGCAACGTCCTCCCTGTCGCCCACAACGGCCCAGGGTAAACGAAGTCCCCAAGGAGAGAGGACATGGCCACGGACTCCAGGCCTGGCCCCATGAGCACAGACTGCGGCCACACAGCCCAAGTTTAAATCCCACTCTGCCACTTGCTAAGCCTCGGTTTCCCCAGCGTGGCGGAAGACCCGCCTCCCGGAGAGCCCCGGGGATTAGAAGAGGCAGTGGGCGCTGGGCGCGGGCCTCACAGCAGGGCTTCCTGCAGCAGCTTGGAGGACGAGGGGGGCCTTTCCTCCCAGGAGCACCCCAGGAGGCCCTGCAGGAGGCAGTGAGCACCGGGCCGGGAAGGGCCGCCGCGGTGGCAGGTGACAGCCAGAGTTGCTGAGGCTGCGCCTGCTGCCCAAGGTCACCTGGCTACGTGGAGCACAGGGAAAGGAGAAA
>RJWM01018909.1:0-30056 GCA_004363535.1 Dasyprocta punctata
TCGTGTTAGGCAAGCACTGTACCACTGAGCTATATCCGCCATCTTTTCAAGACTTTATTTTAAGGTGGAATCTCCCTAAGTTGCTCAAGATGGCCTTGAACTTGCTATCTTCTGGCCTCAGCTTGCCATAGTGCTGGGATTACAAGCACATGTTCCTATACCTGGCTCTTCTCTTATGAGCCTTTGTCTTGTCTTGTGTGCCAGTCAGCTTTTGGTGTAATGCCCCGGGTGACAAATGACCCCTCTACTGTGGCAGGATACCACAATGTATTCACCAGCATTGATCTGCTGACTGGCGAGGTCTGGCTTTGAGTTGCGGGCTGGACCCAGGGCTGCTCTGTGTCTGTCATGCTTGCTGGACTGTTGGGCTATCCAGACCACCTTCTTATGGCGGTGACACAAACACCAGAGGCCAAGACAACCACGTCAGCAGAGGAAGGGAGAGGGGATCAGGAACCAGTTAACTCAAACAATTGCCTTTCCTGGCTCTGGCCTTGGAACAAAGCCACATAGTCTCCTTCCTATCTGCCTCAACCCTCACGTCTTCCCTTCCTAGATAAGTTTTGTGGCATTTCTCTTACTTCCTTGAGGCCTTTGGCTTCTCAGCCTTCTGTCCCAATTAGCGTTTCTTTACTTACAATAGAAAAATCTAGCTCACCCTGGCTTCAACAATAAAGGATATAACAGCTGACTGTAGTAAATTATAGTAACTGAAAATTAGCTGAAGTAACCGAAAAGTTAAGCAGTAGAGTGAGCTTCCGGTATGGTGTGATCAGGGTTTCAACTCCATTTACAAAGTTTGTGGCCACTTTTTAAAAAAATTGCTACACAAAACTGAAAGAGTATCAAAATGTACAATAGATATATTGAAAGGGAAAGAAAATGCTCAAAAGGAAAGAACAACTGGGATGGTGGAAAGGAGAAAAGAAGCAAGGGAAAAGAAAAAAATATATATACACACACACACGAAATAGCTGGGATAGTTATGCTACTAATTTCTATTAATTTATTGAAAAGAATGGTTTGTGTTTATATTGTTTGATCAACTTTGCATGCCCATATCTTGTGATCTAAGCAACTACTTTGTTTCTTTTTTTTTTTTTTTTTTTTTGCGGCACCGGAGATTGAACTCACAACCTTGCGTCTGGCAGACAGGCACTTAAGTCATTGAGCCAAACTCCCGGCCCTTAAGCAACTACTTTGAAGATAACAATATGCAATATATTAACCATCGTTAACTTCCTTTTTTTTTTTTTTTGTACCAGGCGTCGAACTCACAACCTCGCGCCTACCAGGCAGGTGCTTAGGCCACCGAGCTAAATCCCTGGTCCTATTTTTTGAGACAGGGTCTCACTAGGCAGTTTAGGCTAGCCTTGAACTCACTTTGTAGCCCAGGTTGGTCTTGAACTCACAAGGATACTCCTGCCTCAGCCTCCCAAGTGCTGGGATTAAAGTAGTATGCCACCATGCCCAGCTGTTAACTTCCTATTATCTTGTTTTGAAATGTTTCATTTTTTATTGTTTTTTTCTCTAAAGTAAAATTTTTTAAAAAATAGCTACAATGTTAAATGTTACCCTCTTATTGGCACCTTCCCTGGCCACACTGTCTAAACCAGTAGCTGCCCCTTGCACTTTTACTGTTGCTCATTTTATCTTCACTGTAGCACTTGTCGGAACATGAAGTTAATTATTTTACTCCAGATTAGATTTCCTCCTGCCCCTGGCACAGAAGTTCTGAGGGGGCACACGCTCATTTGAATTTTCTCTGTACACTGTTGTGTTACTAGTGACTAAACTAGAACGTGGGACAGAGTAGGTACTCAGTAAATATTCGTTGGAAAAATAAAAAGAATTCCGTGCTGAGCAATGCAGGGTAATGTGGTTTGGCTCTTTCAGGGGACCTGGGCAGAGGCTTCCTGGGGAAGGTCGCAGGAGCTGAGCTTGGAAGGACCGGCGAGTAGATAATGGAAGGGGACTTGTGTACACCAGATTCAGAAGCTGGGAGGTACGCAGGCACGGAACCTGGCACAGAGGACCCAGCCGAGGCCAGAATTTCCTTCTGGGTGTGTGTCAGGGGCAGGGAGGCACTGAGGGGCGCGGTGGAAGTGCAGGGGTCCTGTGGGGAGTAGACCCTCAGAGCTGGAGCAGGCGACGCCAATCTGCTCTTGCTCCTGGGAGCCTCAGAAAGCCCCATGAATAATTTTC
The DNA here is from genome assembly GCA_004363535.1 of Dasyprocta punctata. Taxonomy (NCBI): domain Eukaryota; kingdom Metazoa; phylum Chordata; class Mammalia; order Rodentia; family Dasyproctidae; genus Dasyprocta; species Dasyprocta punctata. The sequence goes on from RJWM01018909.1 coordinate 2,206, forward strand.
AGCTGAAACGAAAGGATGGGCTCATGTGAGCTTTTTCCAAAAGGTCATTTCCTGCAGATGGAGTGTCTTCCCCGTGGGCGGCAGGGACCGAGGGCAGGGGCTGGCGGCAAGGCCTTGCACCGCCTCCGGCTGAGCCCCTGTGGAGCGAACGTTCCTTAGGCTGCAGACTCGCCCTGTGTTCCAGCAGCGTCCCAGCCTCCTGGGGACTGGCCCAGATGGAGTTCCTCCCCCAGTTTCCTAGATGGGGAAAGCCACAGAAAAAGGTCTTTCCTGTCCACAGTAATCCTGGACATTATTAACCTAAGAAAGTATCGGGGTGACTGGGGCTTGCTGCAAAGTGTCACATAGAAGGTGAGAGTTGCTGGTTCTTGAAGCTGGTGTTAGGGTCGCAGTGTTCTTTATATGCTTCTCTGGACTATTGCGTATACCTGAAATTCTCCATAGGAAAAAAATTTAGACACCTCCCCCCAATAAAATCATACCCTCCCCTTCCTCCATCTTCCTTGGCTGTAGGTTTTCAAAAAACCATTGTGTCAGGCACATTGCATCCCAATAACTTTAAAAGCAATAGCTTTTGACCATAATGTTAGGATAACAGCAAGATTATTAGCAACTCACACAAGATGTGAAAGCCATAATCTTGTTTTTCAACTTATTGTAGTGACTTAATGGTCGTATATTTTATCCTGAAGCGTGGAAAATGAATATTGAAAGCGTATACTCCAACACAGAATCTATTATTTTTAACATTCGACTTTATGTAGGGTACAAAAGTGTCGACTTTCATAAGGCAAGCAGGAAGACTAAACTTTATTGTTTTCGAGGATTTAGGAAAGAACTAAAGCCAAAGGCAGCACCTTTTGCACCTAGCTGAATACACTCAGGCTCCCCAAGACTGAGAGTTTAGGGTTGTGAGGACAGAGAGTAGCAATAGCATTTCTGCAAAGAGCCCTATGTCCTCAGTGATGTGATCTCAATGTCTTTTTTTGAATGGACCTTTTCAAAAGGGCCACCAGTTCTAACATGGCTGCTAGTTCCAACATGGCTACCAGTTCCAACATGGCTGCCAATTAGGGGTATTGATCTCTCCCCCACTGTTATTGTCCTCAGAGTTCTGAGGGGAAATGGCTGTCTCAGACTGTGAGAAACCACTCTTCTAAGGGGAGATCCAGCAGGTTTGTTTACTTATATACTGTGGTGCATGCTCTGAAAGACAGGGAAAGAGGTTAGTCTGAGGCTCGGTAGTGAAACATGGCCATCCAAAGCACTGTGAAGTGAATGGCCATAGCTCTCTGGGTTCCATTAATGGTTGGAGGTTTGCAGAAGCCATACCCAGGGCTCTTTCAGAGGTGGCCATCTCAGGAATGAGGGGTGTAACAGGAATGTTGAGGCCCATAATCACTGGTGGGTGGGTGCTGGGGGAAAGGATGGCTCTAGGGGCAGGGCCAGTAGACACCCAGTGGGAAACCTGGAGATCCCAAGGGTGGGGCGAAGGCAGGCCTCAGTATAAGGACTTCTGGGAGCAGGAGTTGAGAGGGCTCATAGGCCTCACCTCCTCAAGAAGGCACCAGAGGGTGGCGGGTAAAGCCTGTGCTCCAGGCTTGGAGAGAAAGGGGAGATCTTCAGGAGACTCAAATACTTGATACTACAGGACTGTGGGTGGGAGACTCAGGGCCCTGTCAGGGTGGTGGGAACTCTGCCCGCAAACTCACAAATCTCAGTGCCCTCGGATACACCTGAGGTTGTCTTCTGCTTTGTCACCGCCCACTTGCTGACAGGGAAGCCACACCTCTCCTGATATTCATGCCCCAGTTGGGCCTCTGGGGCAGTGGTTCCCACAGGAAGATAGCTCACCCAGGGAGCTCCCAGTCCTCAGATGACTCACCTCCCTTCTTGAGTCACTTCCCCAACCACCGTATTTATTCATTTATTAAAAAAAAATTTTTTTTGAGGAGGGGTCTTGCTGTGTTTCCCAGACTGGCCCTGAACTCCTGAGCTCAAGTGATCCTCCTGCTTCAGCCTGCTGTATAACTGGAATTACAAGCACGGCATGTGTGCCACTGTGCCCAGCTCACAACCGTCCTGTTTAACTCACAGCTTCACTCTGTTCTTGTTTCCTTCATGTCTCCCTGTATCACCGGCAATGTCACATCTTTGATGCTTTTCTATGTTGTCTGTCTTTCCGTATTCAACTGGAAGCGCTAAGTGGGCAGGAACTTTTCATTTCTCACTCACTGCTCCCCACCCTCCCCTGTGCCAAGCTCAAAACCGTACTTGGCGGTACACAGAGCCCATGGGTAAACACTATGAAGGGAATGAATGAATGAATGAATGAATGCACTCACCCTTGTCCTTTTGGGACCTTGCTCTTTGTTGGGCCCCTCCACAGGCTCAGATCACTTTGTCTCTGGGCAAGTCTTCCCCTGCCTTTCCTCTCCGCCAGACTTCTCATCAAAGATCTCTCTGTGGTCACTGTCTCCACTCTATGACCCATTCCTCCATCGAACTCTTGACCCTGCTTCCTGGAGACCCCTGAGAGCCCTGCTGTCCTGACCTCTTCTCCTTGGCTGCTGCCACCCCTTGGGACTCTCCTCTATGTCCTTGTGTGCGCTCCCCATTTTCCCTCTGGCTCCTGCCCAGGGCTTAGCCCCTCCCACTGGCCCCAAACTGTCCTCTGCCTCCTGTCCTGTCTCCTGGTGCTCTCTTCCTTTAGAGCTTCCGCCTCCAATATCCATAATCCAAAATCAATACAGAAAAGCCCAACAGCTGAGTACAAGGATTAAAGAAGGAGAAAAGCAATAAAAAGGGAGGACAAGAACGAAGAAAAGTCCAGCTTATCAGCTTCTGTCCCGTGCAGTTTGTCCTCTACTGTTCCCTCCTCTGGTGATTTCCAGTATTCTTTCTGGTGCCCCATCCTGTCCTCCAGTGTAGCCCTGCTGGACCTCCTCACCTGGGGCTCCGTCACCTTCCCTTGTCTGTTCCCATGCCACCCACTGCTTCAGGCCTTGCTCTCCTCTGCAACCAGTGTGGATCTTCTGAAACCAAATTGGACCCAAGTACCTTGCATTAGGGAAGGTCTAGCCAAGAAAACAGAAACCACTTGAGGTATTTAAGCATGGGGAATTTAGTCCTAGAAACTGGCCTCCCAGATGCTGGGAAGTTGCTGGAAAACCAAACAAGGGGCATTGAGGCAGGTTAGAGGTTACCAATGGCAGCCAGGGCCCCTAGGGCTCGGGGGACAAAGAGAAAATTGAGTGTTACAGCAGCTGAAGTGAACTGACAGGACTCGAGTCACAGAGAAAATGCGGGAGAAGCAACTGATGCTGGAGATGTGCCCCAAGGCAGAGTGAGAAGACATGCTCTAGTCTTTCCCTCCGCTTGTCTGTTGGTCTCCCACCAACATCTCTCATTGACCAACCTTGATAGAGGCCACTTGCAAAGGCACATGGGAAATGTAGTTCCCGGCTGTAACCAGCAGCGCAGAGGAAGGGCAGCGGGTGGGTGTCAGAGGAGACAAATGACCAGTCCACATTCTGTGGTGAAGAAAACTTCTACTGTGCCCTTCTACCCATTGAGTCATCTCCACACTCTTCGGTCTGCTTTTCTCCATGCTCTGGAGACTATCACTGTCCCCTTTGCCAGGTTTATCTGCTGTTACCCCTGCTCACTCAGGCTGGGACCCCTGTTTCTAGCCTTTGCTCATCTCTGTCCCCTTTATTCCTATGTCCTCTACCCAGAATACCTTTCCTTTTCACCATGCTGCAGAAGCTCATCCAGACCTTAATGTCTAGGTGACAGGCCACCACCTTCACGAAGTCTTCCTGACGATCACATTTAATTTTTTTTCCTTTCCCAGCACTTCCTGCTTTTATGCCTCGCCTCATTTCTCCCTGTATCGCAGTTATTAATGGACTGTCTTAGTACCCCCATTAGACTGCAGGCTTCCTAAAAGGCTCGTTTGAAAGAAGTCTTGGCAGTGCCCCGCACCTAGGAAGGATGCACGGAATTTTAGTTTAATGAATGAACAAGTTCAGTTGCCAGCAACACATCAGCAGGTTGCAATGCTCAGTCAATGTAGGTGAATTAATTTTGACTTTGGCAATCCATGCCTTGTGTAGGGGAGTGTGACAGGGCCTGGGGAGAAGGGAGGTGGGGAGTCATTCAGGGCGGGGAGCAGATGTCCACATTCTGCCGAGTTATTACTTCAGCTTATTGTTCCACGTTTTTTCTTTTAGAGAGAAAAGAATCCGCCCATGTTTTCATGTTGTTCTCATTAAAATACACCCACAGGCTTTGAAACGAACCCACCGGTGAAGTGAGGGGAGGGAGAGGGCGGCCCATTTGTTTCTTCACTCTGGTTGCGCGTGGCAGCTTGTGGGCTAGGGGCTCCCTGGGGCACCAGTGAGGGAAGCCAAGGGCAGTGGCATGAATGACAGGGGTTGCGAGCTGGTGGCTTAGGTAAATTCTCCGGGTTGGGCACCCACAGCAGCTCAGATGTGATTTGATTCTCTTTTGTAGGAAGCACATGAAAAATGCTGTACCTTCTCTGGGCTGAGAGGCCCTAGGGAGGCTCAGAGGGTGAGAAACCGTTCCAGGATGCAGCTGGGTAGAGGTAGCTCGGGCTTGGGCCCCGTATTTCAGGCTATGCATTCATTCATTCATTCATCCATCCATGCACACATTTAATAAATGTAAATTTGAATTAATGACCCATCAGGACGCTCAGACCTGGGGAGCTATCTCAGCCCTGGATTTGGAATGTGACAGCTCAGAAAGGTTAAGTGACCTGCTCCATGTCAAAAGGTCAGTCAGCAGCAGTGGTAAAAGTCAAACCTTGTCTGCTGCCTTCCAGTCTGGGGCTCCCCAGGCTTTGTGAGGGTGGCTAAGGGGAACCCAGCAACGGGTGGGGTCCCTCCTTTTGGCTGGACAAATGTGACTGCTGGGGGCTGACACCTGGCCGTACACACATCGGCCCGCCCTTCTGCAGTGCTGATCTCTGACTGGAGCCACTTCATAGACTGCATTCCGTGCTCTGTGTTTATAAAGCCTAGTCAGCTTGGGGTGTGGACAGGAGTGACCTGCGCTGTCTAAACAAACCGTGAGCTTCTGGCGGCCTGCCTGGCTGCCTGCCTGCCTGCCAGGGTGCGCGTGACATCCTTCTTCCCTCCAGGTCAGCCAGGCTGGAATGACAACGCCCCAGAGCGAGCAGGGGCTGGCGAAGATCTCCCATGTGGAGGCGGGTGGATCACAGGACGATACTCCCGGCTCTCTAACCTTCCCTTGATCTTCGCTTTCTTTTTTCCTGTTTTTCTTCATCACCAAGGGACAAAGAGGAGACTATCAGAAACAAAACCAAAACCAAAACGAAATGAAACACATCCAAGCAAGTTTCATCTATGAGAAACCCCAGAAGATATACATTTTAATAAAAAGGAAGGCCTAGATGTTTCTGCCCCTAAATAATGCAACTTTGGCTTGTCATCCCAGATATATGTGTGAAAAAAATCAGGCTTAAGCCTGTCATTTTAAACAGCTTTGCAAATGACACAGAAATTATACTATTTTTAGGTCAAACACCTTGCAGAAGTTGACATTTTAAGGTTTGCTTCCATGTGAAAACATCCAAAGGGAAACGTGCAATTTCTCTCTTCTCCAGGAACAATAAACAGTTTATGTAGAGTGCCTTCCTACGCCCTTGTGCTCGCATCTCTGCCGCTCATGGTGGAAGGCTCCACGTGCGCCCTCAACGTGCCCAATGTCACCTGGAGGCTGTCCCTTGCAGATGCGGCCCTTACAAATGAGCACAGGTCATTAACGCAGGGCCGCCTTTGTTCCCTAACTATGGTGTCTTCTCTCTCTGCACGGAGCGAGCTATATATAAAGCCAGAAGCATTCAGAGTTACATGAGGACTATATAAAGCACTGCTGAGAGATGAAAGATGTTTTTAACCCTTTCTTCTCGGGAGCCAGTGTCAGCTGAAACCATTCGATTGCAGAATGTGCAGAGTTCTGCTCTGGGCCCGTGTGGTGGGGGATGGGAAGAGGCGGGGTGAGAGTGAAGCAGCCCGGAGGGAGAGAGAGGTGGGGTCCCTCCTTTCCAACTGTGCCTCCCCTTCCTGCTCAGGTTAGAGCTGCTGGAATTGGAGGGTGAAGACAAAAGAAAATAAAGTGCGCCAGGAATGAGTAGGACTAAGGCCACGGGAACAAGAGGTGCAGCCACCCACCCCGGGGGCGCTCTTCTGTGGTTAGGATCAGGGCCCTGTTCTCTGAGGTCTCTGCCCAGGGTCAGGGTACTTGAAACCACCATGGTGGTACTTTCTGCAGCATCAATAGTATTTCACTTTTTTTTATATTTTAGTTTTTGAGACAGGGTCTTGTTATATATTCAGGTTGGCCTCAGACTCGTGGCAATCCTCCTGGCCCAGCCTCTCAAACAAGTGCTGGGATTACGAATGTGCGCCACCACACATGGATAAAACCAAATACAATTGAGCCGAGTGTGATGGTGCATGCCTGTAATTCCAGCACTCAGGAGGCTGAGGCAGGAGGATCATTGTGAGTTCGAGACCAGCCTGGGCTACAAAGTGAGCTTGAGGCCAGCCTGAACTGCATAGTGAGACCCTGTCTCAAACAAAAAAATTGTATTTGACTTGAGGGGGAGCTCTTGGGAATTAAACCCAGGGCCTTCTCACTGAGTTACACTCGTACTTTTTTTTTTTTTTTTTTTTTAATTTTGAGAAAAGGTCTTGTTAAGTTGCCTAGGCTGGGCTTGAATTTGGCATCCTTTTGCCTCAGCCTCTCGGAGTGCTGGGATTATAGGTGTAGGCCACTATGCCTGGGTCATTGTTGCTTTTATATTAAGACAAACATAGGGCCAGCTGATGGAATGGAATGCAGAAGAGTATGAATGTCAATGCCGAGCATGGAAGGCAGAGAAATGTCCAGCTTGCTGAGGTGTTGCTTTGAGCTCTGGACTTGAGACCTCCAGGAGCCTGTTAGGGCCCTTGGATGACACAATTTAAGACAGCCTCCCCTAAATAATATCCTGCAATTATTTATATTATAGAAGTCTTTAGTGCAAGAGACATGGCTGTGATTGAATGCCTGGCTTGGCTATTTTTCATGTGATTCAGGGTGAGTTACTTTAGGTCTCTGAGCCTCATTCTCTTGCTCTGGACAATGGGGCAGTGCCAGCTCCTGAGAGAGCATTCGGGAGGCTAGGACAAGAAGATGCCCCAGAGGACCTGCCCCAGGAATGGCTCACTGATTCTCTGGCTTCCATCACAGCAGATGTGGTAATGACTGACTGTCCCTGGTCCACGCCTGTCTTCACTCAGGTGGGCATGTGCTGTGGGTGAAGTGAGGGTTGGCCGCATGGACTGGAGGCACCTCCTTCCCAGAAAGGCATGAAGAGGAAGGTGCGGGCCACCCGGCCTGGTGTTCTGCCAGGTGCCTGCCTGTGGAGGACCACCTGGATGACTCTCTTGGAAAGAAGAGCAATTATCTCCATCTTGAGAAAACCTGGCCCTATTTCCATGTATTGGTATGTACAGAGCTGGCTAAGACTTTCCCTTATCCCTTCAATTTGCTTTAAGCAATACAAACGGGTCTAGCGGAGGTGCTGATGTGTAGTCTTTGAAGCAAGGCAACAGGTCAGTGTTGCCCCACTCCATAACTCCCAAAAAACATGTGTGAGCCAGGATGGGGGAGGGGAGAGCCATGCTCCATGTTCCCCACTGTCAGCTGGGATGGAGCCTCGAGATAAGAGGCTTCCCAGGACATAAAACGTTATGCATCAGAGCTGAAGCACTGACCCCAAAACATCAGCTACTACCTCGAATTATGTACGTACATTACTCCTTCTGCCCATCCTTCTCTCTGCATATTGCAGAGGTGATTTCAGGCCATCTACCTAGTCCAGTTCATGGTACTCCCACTCACGTACTTCCTGCCACTCTCACAGTCACTCATCCCTGAGCCACTCCCCTTGTCAAGAATTAAAATTTGGGTACAATCCTGGGGTGGGGGGCTTTGTTCTGGTTAGCCATCATCCTAGCTAGACTTAGGACACCCTTGGCTCCCCACCATCTTGAATATATACTTGTGTCTCTATTACACCATGGATTGCACTGGAAGTGGTAGATTGGAATTAACTCAGTAGAATTCCAATAACTTTTCCATTGGGATTACAAATATAAACTTCCCAGACCGCAATGAGTTTCAGGAAGGTCCCTCTAAGCCTGCTCTTGGGACTCCCTGGGACTATGAGTTCCCACTCTGAGCTGATGTTCCTGTGGGGGCTGTCCTCGAGTGAAAACCATTCAGGCTGAGCCCAGCCCTGGTGGACCCCACTACAGTCACTAGTAGTGTAACTGCCTTTGTCTTGAGGGAGTGTTGCTGTTATGGTTTATGTCCATATGGCCTCCCCTCAAGCCTCATGTAATCATGGATGTGGCTGAGTCTGGCATTCGTGATTGGCTTGCTGTCTAGCACTGGGATTGGTGGTGTGAGTGCTGCACCTGCCCAGGGGTGGAGCCAGCATACAGTGTAAGGGCGGGGAGAAGGCATGTCTTTCCTTTTGCATGGTTCGCGCTTTGCTGTTTGCGGCTGCCATGAACGGCTGCCCCAGCCACACTACCCTCCCTTGTAACCAGCTGAGAATGAACTGAAACCCCCAAGAACTGTAAGAAATAAACCTTCCCTTCCCTAATTTTGCACGTCAGGTATCATGTCTTAATGCGAGAAGAGTAATTAAGATAGCTGCCATGATGGCTGAAAGCAGGGGACACCCAGATGTGCAGTGCAGAAAGTGCTGTCACAATGCCTTGGGTTATTAGATAGCTGAGGTCCTGCAGTGACAGCACCTAGTGCTCGCCCATCTGGGCCCACTCATGTCCTGTGGCCACACTGCTCTTCTTATTTCTTCTGTGTGATCACTTTTTTAGTTCAATCCAAGTGGATTGAACCCAGGTCCTTCACACTGAGCTGCATCCGCAGCCCTTCTTTAATTTTTATTTTGAGGTAGAACCTCATTAAGTCTCTAAATTGCTCAGGCTGGGCTCAAACTTACAATCCTCCTGCTTCAGTCTCCTAGAGTGCAGAGGTTATAAGTGTGTGTCACCATCCCCTGCCCTGTCTGGCCACTTCTGAGGCAAGCCATGTTCTCTTTCAGAAACCTGTTTCTCTCACTCCTGTGACCCATGCCAGGGGACACAGGGGCCCGGGAAGCACAGCTGGACAAATAGACATGAGGAGGAGAGGAAGCAGCTGGTGGAAAACTCCACCTTGAATGAAATGGTGTGGTGCTTTGAAAGGTATGTCCCCCTGTTCCTTGACGCTGTCTCCTCAGGAGGAAAGTCAGTTCCATGCAGCGAGGGCACTCAGGTGGTTTGTGGCAGGCCCCGCAATGAAAACTGTGGTTGCCGCCCGCAGCTGCATGAAGGAACCATCTCAGAAGTGCATCCTGCGGTCCTAGGGAGCCTTCAAACGACAGCAGCATAGGTGACACTTCGATGGCACCCTCATGAGAGATACTCAAAACCCTCAAGCCTCTCTGCTCCCAGTCTTGACCACGGAAACTGCAAGATGTTAAATGTGTTGTTTTAAGCTGCAAAAATTTCAGGTAAATTATTATGCAGCAATAGATAATCTTCTTGTTCTTTAAAGTGCTATTTGGAAGGTTGCAAGACTTTTCAGATACCTCCCTCCTTCCTTGCCTCTCTCCTTCCCTTCTAAAGTTGTTGAAGCTGGAGAAAAGGCTGGATGGTGTTGAGGAGGGCAGTCAAATTGTGGGCACCATGGGCACCATGTGCACTGTGGGGGTGCAATGCCAAGCACTTCCCATTGCTTCTGTCACCCTCGGTGGGAAGGTATCTGTCCCCTTTCTTTCTTTCTTTCTTTTTTTTTTTGTACCAGGGCTCGAATTCATGATCTCACACTTACCAGGCAGGCACTTGAGCCTGCAGAGCTAAACACCCGGCCCCAAGGTATCTGTCTTGTTACACAGAGGAGGACACTGGGGCTCAGGCAGGTTAAGACCCTTGCTCAAGGGTACCTAGCTATATTTGAAGCTTGGGTGTTGAGGTGGTATGCTTGTATTTCTTATTTGATAACAGACTGCCTCTGCTTGGGAAAAAATGCTGTGAGGTCAAGGTTCTGGCTTTGCATCTGAATAACCGCATGGTCTTTGGCAATTCACTACCCTGTGGAGCCTTTTTCTTCACCCATTTCTCGGTAGCCAGAGAAGCTGTCAATCACGGTGCCCCCCCACCCCCCATGGATACAGGATGGCGTATGCCATTTCTGGCCTAGCCAATCAGAGTGTTCTCTTCTGCCCACAGTGATTGGTTAAGAGAGGGGCATGTGATTCTAGTTAGGCCAATGCAAATCTTCCTCAGGGCATTTCTGCTTGAACCAATGGAGTGTGTGTGTGTGTGTGTGGGGGGGAGCTCTTTCTTTTTGTGGGGGTTGCTAGGGTGGGTGGTTGGGAATCTGGCGCTACTTGGTTAACAGGCCTGACTGTTTGCAAAGTCAGATTGAGCCAAGCCATGGAGGAAGGCAGTGTTTTGGGTCCTTGTAATTCCCTGGATCTAGCTATGCCTGAAGCTATTCTTTCCCCTGGACTCTCCAGTTACTAGCGTCAATAAATTCCTTTTCCTTTCTTCCTTTCTTCTTTCTTTGTCTCAGCTGATTTGAGTTGGGTTTGTGTTACTTGCAATGCAGTGGACAAACTTGGAAATTGCTTTTAGCATCTTGGATCAGTAGAGCATAGCTCCTCTGTATGGTGACAAAATGGAGCAGGTGCTGATGGCGCCCTGCTGGCCCATGCTGGAGGCCATGGCAGACTGTTCCCTTACAGGCCAGTGACTTCCTGCATCTCTGTGCCTGAGGAATCCTCTGGCTTCAGAACCAGGCTCAGCCTGAGTGTGACGGGAGAGGGGTAGGGTAGGTAGGCATATCTTAAATGTTAGGGGATTCCTGTCGGAGGAGTGACCCTTTCGCGATGAGGGCTCCAGGTGGATGGATCCTTCTGAGCTCCAGCATGAGCTGGTGGTGTGCTCTACACAGTCTCTGCAGGGCTCCAGCACTGGACTCTGCAAAGCACCCCATTGGCTTTCCACCTACTCTGTCTCCTTGCCCATTGTCTTGCTTGTGACTCCTGGGGTCACCTCCCAAACAAACCACCTGTACCCAAACTCTTGTTTCAGGCTCTGCCGTGTATAGGTCCTTCTAGGAATTTTGGTTTTCTAGAGTGGGTAGATCTGGAGAGATCTATCATAATTGGAAAGACTGACATGGCAGTGTATAGCCCAGCAGTTTTGTGAGGTATAGGATCCGTGCATTGGACTTGTGGGGACTGCATGGAGACTGGTCTGATGGGGTCGAGATGATGGGTGAGCCGTGCAGAAATGGCAGGGGGCTGAGACTCCAGGAATTGCAGCAGCCATGCGCAAGTGGCAATTTGTGGGACAGGTGGCATTGGAGCAAGGGGCAATTCGAAGTGGCCTCAGGTGGGTGCCCTGCAGGGAGCCTGCCGCCTCCAACGTGCGCATGCGCCACAAGCGTCTGCCGTGAGCAGGAAGCCAGGAGGGCCTCAGCCTGCAGCGAGAGACACGCTTGGTTTGCAGCCTTGGTCTTGTTTGCCTTTCCCTCTGCCTTTGTTATCGCCCTTTCCTTTCGCTGCTCCCGTTTATTTATGTTTAAACACGTCCTGTGTCCGCCTCAGTGGAGTGGCTGGAGAGCGGGGTGGTGATGTGGCTTCCGCCTGCTTCTCCCTGCGAGGCACTTCTCACCTACCCTGACTTTTGTCCTGGGCTCCGGCAGAGAGGTCGCTGTGGTGTGCGGACGTTTGCCTGGCCCGGTTCTGCCGGGGTCAACCTCCTCTGCTCCACACGGCCTGCAGATCTCTGTCGTTTCTCCTGCTAACTTCCGCGGTTGCATCTGGGCCACAGACACTGCCTTTCTCTAATTGCATTTCCACGGAGTGGAGGACAACTGGCTGCAGAGGGGTCGTGGGACAGAAGCCTCGCAGAGCTGGGCAGAGTGGGTACGGTCCCTGCCCAGGACTGAGCAAAACAGAGAAGAACAAGGTCCATTTTGGGTCCCAATACTTGTCTACCTTTTTTATTTCTCCTTTTTCCTTGAGGTATGAAGTAGATACAGTAGTTTCCAGGGCAGTAAGCACGCAGCTTGAGGAATTTTTACATATGCCTACACGTCTCTGTTGCCACTAACCAGATAAAGATAGAAAACTTGCCCATGTTCTGGAAGGTTTCTTACTTTGTGTCCTTTCTAGTCAGTGCCCCCACCCACAGGGGTAACTCTTATTCAGATGTCCATTATCATAGATATTGCCAGCTTTTGAGGCAGGATCTTGCCATGTTGCCCAGGCTGGACTTGGGCTCAAGTGATCCTCCCGCCTCAGCCTCCTGAATAGCTGGGACTACACGCAAGCACCACCACACCAGCTGATTGCTATCTTTTCAGTTGCAAAATGGAGTTGTGCAGCTCTATCCGGCTTCTTTCCCCCTGTGTTGCCTCTGGGCACAGTCTGTGCAATTTAGCAACTTAGCAAGACCCTGCTTCAAAATAAAAAATAAAAAATTGGCTGAGGTAGCAACTCAGTGTGAAGACTCTGAGTTCAATCCCCAGTACCACAAAAAACAAAAACAAAAATGCGGGCTATGTGGATAAGGTGTATCTGAACCATAAATGAATTTCATGTTTAGACTTGGGTTCCACTCTCAAGATATCTAATTATATATATATGCAAATATCTCAAAATCTGGGGGAAGCCAGGTGTGGTGGTGCACACCTTTAATCCCAGCACTCTGGAGGCTGAGGCAGGAGGATCCTTGTGAGTTCCAGACCAGCCTGGGCTACAAAGTGAGTTCAAGGCCGGCCTGAACTGCATAGTGAAATCCTGTCTCAAAAAATAGAGCCAGGGATTTAGCTCAGTGACCTAAGTGCCTGCCTGGCAGGCGTGAGGTTGTGAGTTCCATCCCTGGTACCAAAAAAAAAAAAAAAAAAAAAAAAAAAAAAAATCTGGGGGAAAATAATCCCAAATCCATTGCAAGCATTTCAGACAAAAGAGGCCCAATCTGTGTTCTTTCATAGTTTCTGCTGCCATCGTGCTGTCCACAGCCTTTAATTACAGGTACTTTATTTGGTCTAGATGTTCATTTTTTCTCTCACCCCCCCAAAATGGAAGCTGCACAAGCTCTGGAGACCACGGCTGCTGGCTTCTCTGAGGGGTCTCTGGAGCTGAGGTGGGGCCAGGCACACAGAGGAGAGAACTTCAGACTCTTCTAGGGCCTCCAGGGTGGTTTTGGAGATGCGAGGTTCGAGGGCTATGGACAGTGACGCAGGGTGGGCCATGCTGGGCCTTTCTCAGGTGTTAGGTGGTTTCGAGGCGGAGGTGGGGGTGGGGAGGGCCAGGAGTTCTCCTTGAGAGAGACAATTCTGCCCCTGTTCTGGATTCTTTCTTGGAGGTTGGTGATGCCGACTCACACCCAGGGCCATCTGTTCCACCCTGTGCTCCTCTCCCCATTCTCGTGCTCGTTGTCTTCACCCTGATACCTGAGGCCTTTGCACCTATGGGCTCTTGCTTCTTACTTCTCCCACTTGGAAACTTTAGAACTCTTCTGGACTTCCAAAGGTTGCGGTAGGCTGCCCTGCTTTTTATTTTTTTTCCCAGTACTAGGAATTGAACCTAGGACCTTCACAATGAGTTATGTTGCCAACTGTTTTTTAATTTTTTTATTTTGGGGCTGGGTCTCACTAAGTCACTGCATTGCCCACTTTGGGCTCCAATTTGGGATCCTCCTGCCTCAGCCTTCCAGACTGCTGAAATTACAGGGATGTGCGACCATGTCTGCCTGATTCTTCTCTAACTTCATGTAAATGCTCACCAGTTAGGAGGCTCCTTAAAGATGAGGTCAGGGATCATAGGGGCCCCATAGGTGGTAGCTATCAACCTTGCCTGGGCTCTGGGCCCTGCTCAGGGCTTTGTGTAGTGTGGACCTTAGTTTGGGACCTTTGGCTAGGCCTTGGGTGGCCCAGGGAGCGAGTGGAGGGAGGGTCTGGAAGGTAAGTGACTCCTTGGGCTGGGCAGCAGTTTCTCTCCTGCCTCAGCTGGGCCTGGCGTTATTAGAATGCCTTCTCCATCCTGACTCAGACTGGAAGGAAGTTACTCGCTCCTGCATAATTGCATTATGCCTCTGTGATGGGAATCTGGGTGCTTGCAGCAATGTCTCGCAGGAGTGGGCATTCTTGGAGTCTGAGGCTACCTGCCCCCTCAGGCTGTGACCTGGAATGATAGGTCCGGGGCCAGGTCCCCTTGCCAAGTCCATGTCTAGGTGTGGAGCTCCCCTGCCTGGCCGCTGGCTGGGGACAGAGTGAGTGGTCAGAGTTACGATCCTGATGGCTTGAACTCCACCTGTAGGACAGAAGCTGGGGGTCTGAGCCAAAGATAGCCAGAGCCACGGTTTCCCAGCTGACACTTGCTTTGGGGGGGACTATCCTAGCCTGAAGGAGCCTCACGGGTGCAGTGCTTAACGAGGGGACCACTGTCCTTTTGGCCTGGGTGTCCCACCAAGGAGCACTGCACTTTGCTCTCTACGTACTGATGAAGATACTTGCTTCACACACACAGCTGTTGTGTGAATGTGTGCGTGAATGCATAGAACTGTTGCTTCTTTTAAAATAGCTTCTTAAAAATTATTTATAAGCAATGCTAGCATAAAATTAGGGCCCACTCTCATACCCTACATAAAAATAAATACCAGGTGGACAAAATATTACACACACACACACACACCCAAACCTGAGCTGAAAGTGGACTACAGGATAAGGGTGTTGGTAGGAGAACATCTCTAGCACATATAACCAGGATCTGGGGAGACAGCCAGCTTTCCACCGGCCACATCAGCAGAAGTAAAAGGGACCACCAGAGAGGGTAAAAGCAGCAGGGATACTCATGCTGCTGTGGGGATGGATGTTGGGACAACCTCTCTGGATTGCTGTTTTGCCTTATCAAGATACATGCGCTCATAACCTTTAGCCTGGAATTTCTATCATTAGATCTTGTTCATTTAAACCAACATGAGCAGATGGATGTATGTAGTAGGGATTTTCATGACCCTTCAGGTTTTATGGCGAATGACTGTCCAACAGAAGGGATCGGTTAAATACGTAAGGAGCAAGTATGCCATGAAATACTACATGGTGATTAAAAAAGAACGATATGGACTGACATGGAATGTTCTTCAAGAAACAAAGTGAAAAAAGCCAATTGTGAGGCTAGGGATGTGACTCAGTGGTAGAGCTCTTGCTCTGGGTTTAATCTCTAGGCTCTGTCCTAAAAAAAAAAAAAAGAAAGAAAGAAAAAAGCCAATTGCAAATCCACATGGATAGCATGAGCTTACCTATGCACAAAAATCCCTGTGTGTATTTATAAACATAGGAAGGTCTCAAGCTCTGTGCTGATGTGGGGCTGGGCTTCCTCTTAGGAGGAAGAGGGGAGTTCATCTTTTTTTCTGGGGATGTTTTCGTTGTTGTTGTTAAGACAGGATTTTGCTGTGTAGCCCAGGTGGGTCTCAAACTCACAATCTTCCTCCCTCAGCAATCCCTACCCCTGCCAGGTCTGGGTTTGTAGATGAATATACCAGCCTGCCTTTAACTGTTTAATTTTTCATAAGCGCATTTTACTTTTTTGAGTTTAAACAAGATATTTAAGCCAGGTGTGGTGGTAAATGTGTGTAATCCTAGCACTCAGGAGGCAGAGGCAAGATGATAGTTCAAGGCCAACTTGGGCTACATAATGAATACAAGGCCAGCCTGAACTGTATAGTGAGACCCTGTCTCAAGAAACAAAACAAAAGGGCCAGGGATTTAGCTCAGCAGTGTAAACTCTTGCCTGGTAAGTGCAAGGTATTGAGTTCGATCCCCAGTACAAAAAAAAAAAAAAAAAAAAAAAAAAGTACATTTATAAATAAAAACCCCAAAAGAACAAACTTTGAAAAGCAACCATACCCCTGTAAAAGACCAAGGCAATGTAGAGAAATGGTTCTAATTATTACATTTCTTGATTCTGTTAGCATACATGCCAGGGACTGCTCTGGGATCTTGCTATGTATGATCTCATTTAATCTTCACGACGATGCATGGGGACGTATACCACTGTGGTTCAAGTTGGTTCTTTTATTTAATTTCGCGGTGCTGAGGATGCAACCTGGGGCCTCGCACATGCCAGGCGAGTGCTCTGCAGCTAACTATGGCCCCAGCTCCTGCCATTTTACAGACGAAGACACTGAGTCATTGAGAGACTTAATAATTTCCTTTAAATCACACAGCTGGCGAGAACGAAGGCAGGCTACAGCAGAAAATCAAAGTCCCCCATGGCCCCATTATACCCGGGAGATGGCCACTGTTAAAGTCCCACTCCTCTCTTGCTGCTGTGTTCCATGTGCGCGTGCATGTATGCGTGCGGCCCAAGGGACTTCTATTGCAGATCCGGGACATTGTGTGCCTTACAGACCTCGTTTCCATCCCTTCCCTCTTCCTTGCTTTGCCCTTGACCGAGTTTTTTTTCTCTGCTTTAGGGAATTTCGCAGCACACACAGGAGAGTTCACATGGCCCAGGTCATGCAGACCCTGGAATAAAAGAAGACTTTGCTGAAGGAGAGCGGATCTGGAAGGCCCCCAGGGTGGTGTCCTTGGTGAGGATTCCCCAGGTGACACTGGCAAGGCAGTTGGCAGACTGTAGGGGCCATGCAGTGGGAGATTCTACTCTGGCTTCCTAGGTACCTGCAGGTACTGAGTCTGTCCTCTGTTAGGGCTGTCTTGTCATGAGACCATTTTTATTTCATTTAAATTTTTGCAGTATTGAGGATTAAATGTAGTGACTTCGCACTGGGCTACAACCTCAACCCCTTTCATTTTTTGAGACAGGGTTGGCTAAGTAGCTAAGTTGCCCAGGCTGGGCTGGAACTCGAGATCCTTCTGCCTCGGCCTCCCAGAGTGCTGAGATCACATGCGTGCAACCACCACACCCAGCCGAGACCATTTTTAAAATGGGCCTGTGGACTGTGTGTCAGAGACAGTGTTTTGGACCCGGAAGATAGGGAGTCCTGTCAGCCCTGAGAAGGGGCAGCCAGGAGTCAGAGTTCAGGAGAGTGCTGTGCCCTACATGGCTTGCCGGGCCTGCCTTCTGTCCTCCAAGCCCACATCCTCATCCCAGGCCACCCCTGGTCTGCACAGCCTCCCCCTTTCCCCAGCTGCATGCTCCACATTGTTCAGGAACAAAGGCAGTTTGGATTTTTGAAAAAGAACAAATAAACTCTGTGGACCCCATCTTGCTTGTGAGTGAGGGATTGGCTCTGGTCCCTGAGGCGGAGAGTAGGAGTCATGCCGGGTGGGTGGCAGCAGGGGGCCTTGGGGACAGCTTGGGTGGAAGCGGGGACAGGAGGTGCGGCAGGGTGGGAGCAGCTGGTGATTTATGGCGCCAATAAGCACAACGGCTCAGTCTTGTGGTTTCCCCTCAAGACGTGTTTGAGAGCAGCCCTTGGAACATCACCTGTGTGCCCTGGGGCTGTGGCCTCTGCCTGCTTGAGTCTGTGCTCTGCTAGTCAGTCAGTGATCTTCTTGCTTCCCTTTCGGATGATGCGTGGCCATGACATGGGATGCAAATGGGCCTTTTGGATGAAGAGATGATTTTCTTTTTCCAGTACTGGGCATTGAAGAATGCTAGGCAAGTGCTATAGCTCTGAGCTACATCCCTAGCCCTACACAGGGCCTTTGGAAACTCAGCCAGTGAGTTGAAATCACACTGGCAACTGTCCTGCCACTTTGAGCTTCTGTAAAACATCCTAGGTTGTCCCAGCCTATGATCCTGGGAAGCCAGAGGTGTTAGCTAGCATTTGTTGAGTGTCTTCTGTGTGTCAGGCACAGGGCTAAGCCATTTCATTTATATTCTTCGGACTTCAGCCCTCCAGCCTGCTGTAAGGATTGTCCTTAACTTCATTCTGCAGATGAAGAAAGTGAAGTATTACCCAAACACCACAGCTGATAGGTAGCGGAACTGGGATTCAAACTCGAGTCTGTACCAGTCTGGAAACTCTGCTGCTGTTATATACCGGACCTGGCGGGATCTCAACTTGTCTTAAGCTTCAAGGAACCCTGGCATTTCAGGGCTTAAGAATTGAGTGGGCTAAGAGGAAGCTTGGGATTGGGGGGACACGAGATGGGTAGGGGAGCCAGGCCCTCAGGAGCCCTCCAGAGTGAACCTGGAGCCCTCTCTAAACAGTAGACTATGTACTTTGGGCTTACTATCGCCTCTGGATCCTTTGTTGGTAGACAATCTGTACATCTGTTCTGAAGACTGGCATGGTTTTCTTTCCAAAAGGGCTAACTCCATCCGGCCTGTTGGCTTCCATTGCTATTCCTGACTGGAGACAGAGACAGAGACAGAGACAGACACGGACACAGAGATTATTGACCTAAAAGTTAATGGGAGTCAAAGTCTGGTTTTCCACCGTGGACTTCAGCCCTGGTCTCTTTTCTTTCAGCTGTTGGGGTCACTCAGAAGTTCATCTTTGTTTGGCCATTTGTTGGGCTGAGAGTGACCAGGCAGATGGCTCCCTTGGCCGTGGGGCCTCCCCGCCTCTGACCTGTGTGTAGTCAGGCACTGAACAGGGACAGCCTGAAGCAGCAAGACTTTAGCGTGAGAGAAACATGAAACCGCCTGGATGGAAAGAGTGTCTGGAATTCCTGTGCCCTCACTTCCCACCACTGGCTTGGGCCATTGCTGCAGCCTAAGCCTTCGCAGCTCGCTGGGCCAGGTCACTGACTCCAGCTGCCTGTGCTGCCACCAGCTCCTGGCAGGCTGCAGGAGGCCTGGCAGTGCTGGCCAGGGCCTGGCCACCCAAGAAAGCTGCTCCCTGGTGGCCGAATGGGTCGATCCCAGTGGGGTTGGCTGTGTGAGGGCCGAGGCAGGTATCACTGACTGGAGGTCCCCTATTCTGTTCACCTGCTGCGCTCTGTGGCCTGGCTTCCCACGGGGCAAGATAAGCCTGGGCAAGATGGCACTGGAGGCAGAGGGCTGTGGCCAGGTTGCTGGGCATTCTCAGTCCAGCCCATTCTCCCTGTCAGCAGCCTCCAGGGCATCACATGGGAAGGGGTGTCACCCTCCGGTCCCCTGGGCCTGAGTATCTCCAACCCCATAGGCCCAGAATGGATGTGACAGAGATTGCTTTCTGTTGGTGACTGAGAAATGTGCAGGCTGCTCTGGCGTGAAGATTTCCCTGGCACTCAGATAGGCGACACTGAGTATGACAGGCCAAGACAACTGGCATAAGCAGGGTCACCGGTGGTGTGCAGATGGTCACCAACAGGTCCTATGGCAGCAGCCAGCAGGGCTGCTGGACAACATGAGTTTGGGGATCAGCTAGAAAGAGGCGCAAATGCTGGCTCCACGATGGGGCCTTGGTGAGTTCCTTTCCCTGGCTCCCGGTCTCCTTCTGGGGTTACTGTGAGAGTTCAGTCAGATAACGCTCGGATGAGCTGAGCACAGAGCTTGCCACACCAAGTGCTCAGTGATGTCGCCACAGTAGTCACTCATGGGTGCCCCCGCCTTCTTCTCTTCTTGTGCCCACCCTCTTTCAGAGGGCGCTGTGTTCTCAGGCAGCCAGAGGGGCCCTGACAGGACACTGTCTGATAAACTCATTCCTGCCTGGCGACAGCGTCTGGAAGCATTCACTGCAGGAGTGTTTGCACTGTAACCCATCTCACACTCAGGCAAACAAACATTCACAGAGATACTTTTTCTTTTTGGTGGTGGTGGTGGTACTGGGACTGAACCCAGGGCCTTTGCACTGAGCTGTACCCCAGCCCTTTTAAAATTTTTTATTTTGAGACAGGGTCTCACTAAATTGCCCAAGCCAGGCTCATCCTGCCTCACCTCCCAGAGTGCTGGGTATGTGCTACCATGCCTGGCTCTGAGATATTATCTCCTATTAAACAATTCTTATCATTTTGCACTCACCATATGCCAGGAATGTTAGTTATCTAACTTCATCATTGTACCAGCGTGATGATGAAGGTGCTAGTATTATTCCCACTTTACAGATGAAGAAACCAAGGCTCAGGGGCCCCACAGCTATGTTCAGATGTAGCTGATTCCATTGCCTACAGTGATACCTTGGTGCTCATTATTAACTGGTTCTGGGAGGTGAGAGGAGTAACCAAAATGATGAGTACTGAGCAAATTGTTTTGGCTGGAAAGGATTGCAGGTCACACGGTAGCTGACATCAACAGGTTCTAGGTTGTGCATCAAGTACCAAACAAACCACAAGGATCAGGGCAAGATGTGTGTGTCAAAATGCATCAAGCACCAAATTCTGTGAGTTCCAAAGCAATCAAGTACCAAAATCTGGCTGCCCTTTTAAGGGGCAGCTACCTTATGAGGTCCCGGGTTGCAGAGATGGGTAAAACTTGTCCTTGACAGCAATGAGTCCCTTGTCTAGAGTTGGGATCAGGCCAAGGAACCAGGTCACTGACTTGCTGCAGTGGCAGTGGAGGTGGAGTATTGCGGGGTCCAGAGTGGAGAACACCTGGGGGGTGTTGGGAACGTGGGGCTGGGAGCATTACCGACATCAGCGTGTGCACCCAAAGCCATCAAGAACAAGCATAATGTGCATTCTACCACCTGCTCGGGCCCTTCTCCCCATGGGGTTGGCCTCCCCTCTCCTGGAAGAAGATTTTAAAGTGCCAGGTGACTTCAAGGGCATATGCTGCAAAAAAAGATATCCCCAGCTTCGTATATATGCTGAGGCGTATATGAGGACTGTGTATATGATCACATATAAATGTGTTCTTTTCAAAACCCCAAATGATAGCACACTTTAAGCAAATAATACAACAAGGAATATATATATGTGTGTGTGTATATATACATATAGATAGTCACTTCCTATTTTCCTTATTGAAGACCACCCCTGCTGCCAGTTTCTAATATAAGATCACACATATATATACCCAAGTGGCTAGGTGCAGTGGCACATGCCTATAATTCCAGTAAACAGGAGGCTGAGTCAGGAGGAGTGTGAGTTTAAGGCCTGGCTGGGATATATAGTGAGACCCTGTTTGAAATAGTAACAGCAATCACAAAAGACAAATGATGACATGCCACAAACACACCATAATATTCCCTTTTTTCCCCTCCCTAATTTCTTTTTTTTTTTTTTTTTTTTTTTACAGAAACAGTTTTTAGTTTTTAATGAACTTGTAAACAAAAAGGCTCCCATTTCCCTCCCTAATTTCTATTTCTTTACTTAATGCTGTAATTTTAGGGACCTGACTGCACCAAAACCTACAGCTCAACTGCATTCTTTTTAATAGGATTTTTTTTTTTTTTTTTTTGCAATACCAGGGATCAAACTAACAACTTCGCACCTGTGAGTCAGGCGCTTAAGCCATTAAGCCAAACTCCCGGCCCTGGTTTTTTGAGGCAGGGTCGCACTATGTAGCTCAGGCCGGCCTTGCGCTCACGTTGTAGCCCAAGCCGGCCTTGAACTCACAACGCTCCTCCTACCTCAGCCTCCTGAGTGCTGAGATTAAAGGCATGCACCACCACGCCCGGCTTCAACTGCATTCTTTTTAATTGGTGGTATATCTGTCTATCGTGAGGCTATACCCGACCTTGTTTAACAAGTCTCCTAGTAATGGGTATTAAGGTTCTTTCTGGTCTTTTGAAATACAAATAATCCTGCTACAAATATTCCTTTATGTGATTTTTGTGTGTGTGCTGGAGGATGGAACTCAGGGCCTTGTGCATGCTAAGCACACATTCTACCACCAAGCTACACCTCCAGGCCTTTATATATGTTTTCACTCGTGTGTGTTATATGTGCATACATTTGCTGGATCTTAACCTGCCCACCACTTGGAGAGTGACTTTTCTCCCTCTCTCCAGCTCCCAAGTCCAAGTGCAAATGAACAAAGACATCTGGGGTCCCCAGGCTCCTGAAGCCCCCAGAGGAGGGCCCGATGGCTCTCTGTGGGCAGAAGTTCTCTCTTGAATCCGTTTTCCCACCGCATTTTATTGGCGGCCAAGAGAGACTTTCATAACTCTTGCTATCTTTACAATATGTCGTTCAAATTTAAAACATGCTAAAAGGGAGAAAATATTTATAGAATTTTTCTCTGGAAGGAAAAAAAAAACCCTTCTTTTAAGCCTAGCCAATGACATTTCTGGAAACCACAGAGGGAAAACAGCAACAACTCGCAGAAGATAAAATGGACTAATTACACAACAGATCTCTAATTTAAGAAACTAGCTGCATTCTTCTGTTTTGTGTGTGCGTGTGTGTGCGTGTGTGTGTGCGTGTGTGTGTGTGAGAGAGAGAGAGAGAGAGTTTTAAAATGTCAGAGAATAAAAAATACTGATTTGCCAGTTTATTAAAAAGAACCCAGCAGCTCCTAACCTCTTCTGCAAGGCGTGTGTCCTTGGCGCTGGCCTCAGGGAGAGGAGAGGGTTCCTGTGGTGGCCTGTGACATAGTTTCCCATGGGAAGGAGCAGGGATCCTGCTGCCTGAGTTATTTAAATCCCAGTCTTCCTCCCTGTTCCAAAGCTGTGTGAATGTCTCCATGGCCACAGCCAGTGTGGACACTCAGCCTAGTAGTAGCTTATGGGTGGCCGAGGTGGCCCCGCATCACCTCGCACTTTGCTCTTTCCTCAGCCTCCTAACCCCCTGGCTGCTGCTGGAAGCCCGCCTGACTCCCTTGAACAAATGCTGGGGGTTTCTAGAACAATCCCTTGGCTGCAGGGACGAGGGACCCCTTCTCCCCTCCCTGGCTCTCCGAATTCGAGTCAGTGTGCTTCCAAATGGGCCACAAAGGGAATCTTTTCCTGGCTAGGATTTCCAGAAGCCAAAAAGCGACCGGAGCCAAAACCTCCTCGTGAACTTCGTTTCTGTTTGGATTTTTATGGAAACGATTTCTCCCAGACACACATCCTGTGGGACCTCGCTCCTTCCCTTTCCCTTATTTTTATGTATGAATGGATTATGTCGGCTGTTTAATGGGTTTGCAGCCAACGAAGGCCACCGAGCGGTTTTAATGAAGCCTCACGCTGGCCGGCCCATGGCTTTCCGAGGCCTTGAGAGACCCGGGAGAGGGATTTACTCTCTGCTCTCTGCTTGGGAACCTCGGCTGCCCCAGTGCTGCTCTGATTTGCTGGGGGATTTCGAGGAAGTTCTTTAATCTCCCAGGCCTGCAGTGTAGACCAGGGCTAACAGCAGCACCGAGCTAATGTAGAACCGAGGCAAAGACTCTGCAGAAAACAAAGAATAACGATGAGAAATGAGTGAGGGGCCCTGAGTGGGGCAGTGCTTGGTGGGAGCGGGTGATCCTGCCAAGGCCCACGGTCTAGGTTTGAATTCTCAATACTGGATTCAGTTGGGCTCACTGGGCCTCAGTTTACCTGGTTTGCCTTTTCTTACTCCGCATGTTTCACTATATTATGTGTGACCTTAGCATCTATCTGTGAAACACTCAGAGGCAGGAAGCGCACAGGGTGAAGGACACCTGAGGTTCTGGCCCTTCTCTCCACTGCTTTGAGGGACCAAGGCTTCCATCTGGAATCACGCCTCCCAACCCACTCCTGCCACAAGCTAGTGCACCTGGCTCTGAGGGTGATTGTTTTCTGGATCACGCTGAGAATCGAGACACCCCTGCCTCCCCACTCAGCCTCCTGCGTGGCCTGGGGAGGCCTTGTCGCCAGCATTCCCGAGGGGTCTGCTGTCAGTGGCTGTGGGAAGGACTGGTGGGCAGGGCTGACGGATGAGGCCCCCACCTCTTCTCTGCCATGGAGTCCTTTTATGAACTGTCTCCCAGGACTCCCAGGTCCACAGTGGCTCTGCAGGGAAGGCTGGAGATTCCTGACTCAGTGGAACTCCTGGGATGGAGAAGACCCGGATGTAGTCAGAGTACCTTTTCCCACCCTGGGCCTTTCCAGGCCTGTTCTCCACAAAAGGCCTGCATGGAGCTCTTCAAGATGCACACTGGGCTCTGTTATTCTTCCTGGAACTCCTTTGTGAGGTTTCCAGCACCTGGGGATGAAGGCTAAGTTCCTTGCGTGGTTCGTCAGCCCTTCTCTGTGCCACCTCTCCAGGCTCAATTCTCCTTAGCCTCTGTCTCAAAATCAGGCTCAACAGTGCCAACTGACCCGGGGTGCCCAGCAGGCCCTGAGGCACTGCCCCTCACGCAGGCCTTGGTTTTCTCTCTTCCTAGAGTAACCTTTTTAGCCAGGCCCCTCCCAACTCTCTCTGACCTGACTGACAGGAGACCACTCGGCTGTCCCCTCCCGATGTCTATGAATTGTTAGTCACGAATTGGTTCATTGTGCTGTGTTTTGATCAGAGCTGTGTATAACCAGCAATTACAGCCTGTATTGGCCTGAAATAGTCCGTCCGAGTTCTCAGGCCTCGCTCCAAGCCAGCCAATGGTGACATCGGAAGGGGGTTTTTTACACAAATGTGTCCATGCATCAAATGCGTGTGTTCACAGGCACGTGCATGGTTGAGGGCATCTCCCTCACCCTGCTCTTTGTCTGCTTCGGTCTGTGGTCACTTGTCTGCTCATCTTTGGTGAGGCCAAGAAGTCCTGTGGCCGCCTACTTGAGTGTGGCTTGAAGCAGGCCTCCTTTGGGTCCTCCATTCTTTTTTTTTCTTTTTTTTATTTAGATACCAGGGATCAAACTCACAACCTCACACCTGCCAGGCAGGCGCTTACACCACTGAGCTAAATCCCTGGCCCTATTTTTTGAGACAGGGTCTCACTATGCAGTTCAGGCTGGCCTTGAACTCACTTTGTAGCCCAGGCTGGTCTCAAACTCGCAGTGATCCTCCTGCCTCAGCCTCCAGAGTGCTGGGATTAAAGGCGTGCCCCACCATGCCCAGTTTGGGTCCTCCATTCTTTCTCTCCTGTTTATTCAGCTCCTTTTTGCTTTCACACCCTCTAAATGCCTCCGCATGCTGATGATCTTCAGATGGGGTCCCCAACTCCATACTGGGCTTCTCCTCTGAACCCCGGGCTCTTGTCCCATTGGCTCCTTGACCTCGCCCCTTCTATGTCCAGTAGACATGAGAAACTCTGTTCCTATACCCATACTGCCCCAAGGCCCAGGGTCATCTTTGACTCCTCCGCGGTATGCCCTTGTCTGATCTGTGGACAGGATCCATCTGGGGCATTGGCCCTTCCCACACCCTGCCCTTCTCCTCCCACCTGGCTCGGCTTCTGCTGCGCACTTGAACCTGGATTGCTGTAGCCCCCACCCACTACCCTTCTGCTTCTCCTCTGCTGCGGCTTCATTCCAGTCTTGTGTAGCTTCCAGCCAGCCTTTTAAAACCCCAGTTTCATCGGGTTGCTCTGATGGCTTTCCGTCTTACTCAGGGTAGCCACCAGTCTTCCCTGTGACCTACAGAATGATCCCCGTCACCTCTCTGACCTCATTGCCTAACACTTCTAATTCCTTTAGTCTGCTCTAGCTAAGTGGCCTCATCATCCCAGGCACGCCTGGCCTCAGGCCCTTTGTACTTGCTGCCTTCTGCCTGGGATGTGTCCCTTCTAGTCATGTTCAGGGCTGCCTCCCTTCTTCTCATCTGCAGATGGGGGACACCTTCCGTGGAGAAATGACTCCCTCTCTGTAGCCCTCTTTCCCACCCTATGTGCTTAATCTTCCTCCTTAGCATTTGTCGCCTAAGATTATATATCTCTCTTATTATCTTGTTTATTGTTTATTTCATCTTTGTTGGAATGTAAGCTGCTTTTGGAGCAAACATTTAGTTCTTTTCTTCTGCTTCTTGGTGCCTAGAAAAGTGCCTGGCATAAAGTAGGCACTTATTAAATATTCATTGGATGAGTGAGTAGATGGAGGGATGGATGAGTGGATGAATGGATTGATAAATGGGTGAATGGAGTGGTAGTGAGACAGATGTTCCATTGGCCTCTGACTTCTGGGCAACTCTAGAAGCCAAAAGTGTTGGTTGGCGGCTTGCTCTCCTCCCCTGGGTCTGGGAGTGAACAGACTCTAAAAGCCCAGAGTTCATTGGTCCTGGAATTTAGTTCTTTTCTTCCTCAGTTGTCTTTTATTTATTTATTTATTTTTCTTTTTGAGAAAGGTTTCACTATGCAGTTCAGACTGGCCTTGAACTCATTTGGTAGCCCAGGCTGGCCTTGAACTTGCAGTGATCCTCCTGCCTCAGCCTCCTGAGTGGTGTTGGGATTACAGGTATGTTCCACCACACCCCACTTCCTCAGTTGTTTTAAAATGCTCCTGATATGAAATATAGAGTAACCGCCCCCTCTCCTTTTCCTAAAGCTATAAATGGATGCTTGCAGCCTTTTCCTTTCTCAGCTGTCACTGGTAACCAGCAGCAGTTCTGTGTGAGGTACTGCTTGGGCTGTTGCACTTGGAACATTCTAGAAACCTCAAAGCCCAGTGAGAGACGCACAAGCTCTAACTGCAGTGCTGGTTCCAGCAGCCGTTGGTACCCTGTAGAGATGAAAACAAGAAGTGTCGCTTTCTAGCCAACACTTGCAGACACCTGGGGTGGGGTGGTGCCTCAACCAGGTGAGCATTCCAATGTCAAGATGAAGTGCTTATCTTCCCAGATGTTCTGGTCCTAGGTGACCATCAACAAGCAAGGAGGAGTGCTTTGCACGTCCATAAGATGGTGCCATTCATGTCGACTGCACAAAGTCCTCATGAGGAATAAATGAACAGCATAAATTAGGAAATCTATAAAAGTGTCTTGTTTATTGCTGTCAGTGGCACAGACTCCTAGGGACAGCCTGGAAGATGGGGAGCTTTGCAGGGACCTAGAGGAATTTGGCACCTTTCTGTAAGATCCTGCAACTGGAAGAAGCTCCATTTGGGGTTGGGGCTTGGCTTGTACACTTTCTGCGGCTGGAGGCTGCCTCTCTTTCCCGATGGGCTCCTAGGCTTCCTGGCTGGCTGCTTCTGGTGTGGAAACCACATGTGTTGGGAAGGGAATGAGCGCCAACCTCTCTGAGAGTTTCTGTGTTGTTCACTTGCATTTGTATAACCAGCAAAGGGACTATCAAGTCTGAGTCTGCCCCTGCTCAGTGAGGAAAGAAGCCATAAGAAGAAGCAACTGTCTGGAGTGGGAACAGCACTGGCCTGGGAGTCCTGAGATCATGGTCTAGTTCTCATTGCTCTCCTCTACTTTTTCAACTTCAGCCATGACTGGCAAGCTTTCTAGACCAGGCCACCTGTCTGTAAAGCAAGAAGTTCGGTACATTCCACCTGGTTCTGTGATTGTGGTCTTATCCTGGGACCTTTGTGTGTGTGTGGGGGGGTGGGGGTGGGTTTTGGCACTGGAGATTGAACCCAGGGCCTTTGCACTGAGCTACATCCTCAGCCCTTTTTAGCTTTTTGAGACAGGTTCTCACTAAGTTGCTATTGATCTTCCTGCCTTAGTCTCCCAGAGTGCTGGAATTACAGGCATGTGCCACTACTCCTGGTTTATGACCTTATTTTGTGGTACTGGTATGGAATCCAGGGTCTTTCAAAAATTATTATTTTAACGTTTTTTGTCATTGTTTTGTTTTTTAAGACAGGGTCTCACTATGTAGTTCAGGCTGGCCTTGAACTCTCAGCAATCCTCCTGCCTTAGCCTCTCAAGTGCTGGGAAACTCAGGGTCTTGAGCAAGCTAAGCACTTGGAGTACTGCTGAGCCTCATCCCTTCCTTTGCCCATATCCTGTGACTTTTAAATGCTAGTCATTTCAGACCCAGAAATAAAAGTCTGCTCATTGTTTTTGCTTTTCAA
>RJWM01018909.1:30156-40182 GCA_004363535.1 Dasyprocta punctata
TTTTCAAAGTGGTGCCCATCATTTTGAATTCCTAGGACATTTCGCCTGGGACACTCAAGGCTTCCTATGTCTCTGTGTGCCTTCTAGGGGTGTTCAGTAGTCCTAGGTGTGTGTGTGTGTGTGTGTGTGTGTGTGTGTGTGTGTGTGCTTAGCCTGGTAAGTACCATGGGGTGGGGGAGATGCCTCCCAGAGGGAACGTGTTTTCAATTTTAATTTTTGAGATAGGTTTTTGCTAAATCACCCAGCCTGGGATTGAACTTGCTATCTTCCTGTGTCAGCCTCCCACAGTGCTGGAATTAGAGACAAGAGCCCAGAGCGACCAATGTGGAATGCATTAATGGTTCAGCTTCCTCACCCCTCACTGGGGCAGTTCTGTAGTGTGCTCTCCACTGGTTCCCTGAGGTCTCCTCTTATCCACGATTAAACCCTGCCCACCTCACCCGCCCCCCCCCCAGCCCTCCTCATGCTGCTACTGGATGAATGATGTATAATTGGAAATTCATATTTGAAGTCCTAACCCCCAGGGCATCAGAATGTCACTGTATTCAGAGACAGGGTCTTTAAAGAGGTGATTGCGTTCAAATGAGGCCCTAATCTTATCCAACTGGGATCCATGCAGGAAGAGGAGATTTGAACCCAGAAAGAGACACCAGGGGTATGCGCCTGGAAGGACAATTTTGTGAGGACACAGAGAGAAGGTGGCCTCGTGCATGCCAAGGAGAGAGGCCTGGGAGTAATCCAACTCTCCTGATACCTGGAGCTTGCATTTCAGCCTCCAGAATCATGAGAAAAGAGATTTCTGTTGCTTAAGCCCCCAGCCTCAGTTATTTTGTTAAGGCAGCCTGAGCAGACTAATTCTTCCCAAATAGGCTGCCCAGTCCCAAATCTTTGGCTCAGAGTCTTTTGAGGAAGCGGGGGATGAAGGGAGGAGAAAATGAAGACGTTAAAGCTCAGAGACAGAAGGTCAGTGCCACCCTAAAGTCTATAAGGTCTTATTTTGAG
Source organism: Dasyprocta punctata (assembly GCA_004363535.1). Classification (NCBI taxonomy): domain Eukaryota; kingdom Metazoa; phylum Chordata; class Mammalia; order Rodentia; family Dasyproctidae; genus Dasyprocta; species Dasyprocta punctata. The sequence goes on from RJWM01018909.1 coordinate 31,159, forward strand.
TGCTAAAGACCTAGTCTTCATGGTTGAGTCTAAGAGCAGTGTGGAGAGAAACCAGCTCATCCTCACTTGGCAGAAAAGGAAACAGATTCTGAGATGCAGAATAAGCCAAAAAACATTGCTACCTTCAGCCTCTCATATTCTGATTTGGGGCTGGTTCATGGAGAAGAGCTGGAATCAGGCGGAGAAATATCCACCAGGCATCGGGGCTGGATAATGCGCATTACGCAGCGCCAGAATACAAATGCTTTTATTCATGTGAAATTGCTTCAGAATGAAGGGCTGCTCGAAAAGTGACCCCCAAATGGAGCATTTTGTGTTGCAAAATAAAATTGCATCCCTTCGGCTCTGAGAAAAATGCATATTGCCCTCATCTGAAATGTGGTGATAATTATATGCCACATTATTCATCTTGTGTCATTTCTGGTCACATTCAGCATTTGGCACAAAAGCAATTTAGGGTGTGCTGAAAACAAAGGCCGTCATGCAAAAGGCACCAGGAATGTATTCTAGGCCGCCAAGGTGACTGGAACGGTGCGGGGAACCCCGAGGTTCTCTTTCCACCCCCTGCCGAGGCAAGGGCAATCGTGAATGTTCTCTGTGTCTGAGGGCCAACTTGGATGTGCTTTTTAGGGAAAAGGGAAGAGAAAAACATGGGAAAAGGAAACCAAGTTAAACAGTGCAAAAATACCACAGGGGGAAGCGGGTGGGGGAGGGGCAGGAATGTCACAGTCACATGCTCTGGTCTGAGGTGACTTGGGGGCAAGAGGAGTACTGGTTATTTAGGGCCATAGTGTTATGGTACCAGTTAGGAGCTTTATAGTGTCTCTTGGTGCATAACGAGTGATTCCAAAAGTTAGCGACTTAAAATACTAAACCTTTATGATCTTGCACGGTTTCTGTGGGTCAGGAATCCAGAGTGGCTTTAGTTGGAGGGCTTCGGCTCAGGGCCTCTCATGAGGTTGGAGTTACAGTGTCGTAGTCGTAGTCACGTGAGGGCCGGACTGGGGCGGGAGGATTTGCTTCCAAGATGGCTCCTTCCTGTGGCTGCTGCAGGAGGCCGGAAAGACCCACTTTCAAGCTAGTTCGTGTTGCCATTGTCAGCTCCTGATTCCTCACCACAGGGGTCTCTTCATTAGCCACCAGTGTCCTCATGACTGGTCAGCTGGTGACCCGAGAGAGGGAACATGCACGAGCCAGAGAAGCCCAAGGCAGAAGTCATAGTCCTTTTGCAACCTAACTTCAGAAGGGCCATTCTATTACTTCCGCTTGATTTCATTGCTTAAAGCAAGTCCCTGAGTCCAGCCCAGGTTTTCAGGGAGGAAACCCCATGAAAGCATAGGCCCCAGGCCATGGGGAATCGCCAGGACTCTCTTAGAGGTGCTGACCACAGCCCTTGATCAACCTCATTCGCGTAGGGAGGTCTGGGGCCCCAGCAGTTTCCGCATCACCCAGGGAATATGGATAAAACATTCCATGTAGGAACTTGGAAGATCTTGGCTTTTACCCTGACTCTGCCATTGTGTGCTTGGGTCTCAGTGACCCAGTTTCCCCGTCTGTTGTAGGACCATAATGCTGACCATATAAAGATAGAGCTGGTTGAAGGGGCTAAGCTGGTGAATGCCACAAGGTGGAAGGAGTTGAAATCAGTGGTCTTGAGAACATTCTGTGGCATTACTGCTATGCATTCGGGACTGGGGGGTCTGGGCCAAAGGGGCCAGGGTTTTTCTGTTTTTGTGGGTGACGGTTTCCACTGTGGTGGGCTTTCTTGGCCTTCCAGCCTCTGGGGGCTTAAGGGCCAGCGCAGTGAAAGCCTAAACAGTCATCAAATAGCTGACCACTGGCTGGTGACACTCTGAGGACCTCAGCCCATGGGGACAGCAGATGGTGACAGGCAAAGCGCATCTCCTGGGAGCCAACACCTTGTCTTTTTAATCTCCTCCATCTCTGTGGGTCTTCTCAACTCCTCCTACCTCTTAAATGGTCAGAATGTGTAAGAAAATCCTTTACTAGTCTGGTATTTTTCCCAATGATAGTCTCATTTCTGGTCCTAGGTGTTTTACATTTCTTCTGCTGAGAAATCAAGAAATAAAGTTTCCTTTTTGTGTGAGGTCCTATAGGCCAGCAGCCTTGAGAGCAGAGGAGAGGAGAAGGGAGGAGAGGAGAGAAGACGAGGGGAGGGGAGGGGAGGGGAGGGAAGAGCACCAGACAGCCCTTTGTGGGGCAGGAACCGCAGAACCAGCCTGGCTTCTCACTGTGCTGTCAGAATGCACCAGGCAGCTGTGAAACCTTGCAGGAAGGGCCTGTGCCCTCTGGTGCAGGTCTCGGTCACCTCCCTGGAGCTCCCATCATGCTCCGGGCCAATGTTGAGTGAAGCTGAGACTGACTTGGGAGGCAGGATAATCTCAATTCGTCCCTAGCTCTGTCATTTATTGGCTCTGGGGCCAGATGGCAGCTCCCCCCGGACAGGGCTCTGCCTGCCCTGTTCGCTGCTGTGTCTTTAGCTCCTGGCACAAGCCTTGCCTGTGATTCTTTTTAATTTAATTTTTAATTAAAACATAATATCCATACATTGAAATGTGCAGGAGGTGTGTGGTTTGATGAATTTTGGCAAGCGTGTGCATCCTTGCAACTAGCCCCACGGTCATGACCTAGAACATTTGTTTTCTCCTTAAAAGTACCCTTGTCCCCTTCCCAGCCAGTCTCCTCTGGTTACTTGCTCTAATGTTTGTCACCATGGGGTTCTGTCTCTTCTTGAATTTTCTATAACTGGTTTGAATGGCATGTGCTCTCTTGCTATTCTTTCTCTTGACGTAGCTGTGAGATTCATTCATGCTGTTGTGAGCCCAGGTAGCTCATTCCTTTATATTGCCGAGTACTATTCCATCATAAGGCTAGACCACCATTTGTCCCTCTGTTCCTAGTGGATGAACATTTGAGTGGACTCCAGATTGGAGCTGTTATGGATATAGTTCCTATGAACATTCCGTGCTAATGTTCTTATGGACATATATTCTTATTTCTCCTGGATGAATACCCAGGAGTGGGATTATTGGGCTATAAATTAGTTGCATGTTCAACTTTGGGAGAAACTGTGAGACTGTTGTCCCAAGTGGCTGTTTTCTACTCCTGCCTGGCATTTGAATCTTGAGCCAAAAGACACACACACCAGAATGCCAAGTGCTTATTGTTTGTCCCTGGGTCTGCCCCTTTCTTCTCCAGACTTTTGATCTATTCTGCCAATCTCCAATCGTCTTCCAGTCAATTCCTTTTTTGCCCAAATTACTCAGAACTGATTTCTGTGATTTGTAATCAAAGAACTCTATGTAAGTGATCCTGTGCCTGGCGCCTGCTGGGTCCTCCGTGAACTTGCGAGGGCTGTAGTTTTAGTTGGACAGAGTCTAAAGAGTGGTGAGCGACAAGGACTCCTGGCATACAGGAGGGAGACAGGCTGCAGCTAATCTGAGGGTGCAGAAATTACATGGGTAGGGATGATTTTGAATCTGGGCTCTGCCTCTTACCAGCTGTGCAACTTTGAATCTATCAACTTGCCTCTCAGAGCCTCGGTTTGATCTGATGCAAGAAAGCTGCAAAAAGGAGACACAGCCAAAGAAGAAGAGTTCTAAAATACCCAGGTTCTAAAATACCTCAGCCACTGAGGTCTGGGGCAAAGGCCCTTCTCATTTGATACTTGGTCCTTTTTAGTTTCAACTGAGGTGCCTTAAAAGGTGCGCACTCCTTGGGGAGGGAGGAGGGTTTCTGAGGTCTCCAGGACCCCCACTTGGCCATCTTCATGTCTCATGGCTGAGGTGAGGGTGTAGGAGGGCTCCACCCAGCCTGACCCCCATTGCAGCCAGGTGGACACTTGCCTTACCTGTGGCTGCCAGGGTATGTAAAAGCACCTGCTGCTTTTGAGTTGGAGATGAGGAAAAGCTAGTACAGCTTTGAGACTTCTTTATTTTTTTGTTAATTTTTTTTTTTTTTTTTGTAATGCTAGGGATGCAGGCCAAAGTCTGGTGCCTGAGAGACAAGTACTCTACCACTGAACCGCACCCCAGGGCTGAACAGGCCCATGCAGGAAGGAACTGAGGCCTCTTGCCAATAGCCACATGAGTGAGCTGCGCAGTGGATCCTGAGCCTCAGTCACACTTCTGAGACCACAGCCCTAGACAGCAGCTTCAGAGCCAGAGGCACCCAGTTCAGCTGCTCCCACATCCCTGATCCTTGGAAACTGTGAAGTGAGAAACGTGTGCTGTCTTAAGCACTAAGTTTTGGAGCAGTTTCTTACCAAGAAATGGAGAATGCATTCAGGCTTCCTATTGAGGCCACAGCTAAAGCCAACCTCACTGAAGCACGCATGAGGTGGTAAGGGGGACTGGGCTAAGCATCTCTTGTCCTGGGGTCTAGCCGCAAATCCCCAGAAATATACTCCTTGGCATTGGACAAGCCATGTCACCAATCCGGGCTGCGGTGTCCTCGCTTGCAAAGTGACACCTTTGTTCTGGCTGATTCCATGCCTTTTCCAGCTCAAAGAGCTAATAAAATGGAAGACTTTTCCAGGGGCAGTCTGCAAGCCCAGAGGGAGAGGGGCGTGGAGTAGAGGGGGACCACAGGCTGTGAACATGGCCGTGAACCGAGGTCAGTGAGAAATTCCCTCATGCCAGGAACTGCTGATGAATTTTTAGAACACTAATGTATCATGTGAATCTTTGGTTGTATTGTGCTGAAATCTATTTCTGTGACTCTAAACTCATGTACGTGTGCGCATGCACACACACACACACACACACACACACACACGCAGACACACTGCTTGTGCCTTGTCCTGGAGGCATAACGCAGGGTACAATCTAAGGGGACAGAAATTGCATGGACAAGCCTGGCTATGAATCTGGGCTCTGCCTCTTACCAGCTGTGTGACCTTGAATCAATCATCTCGCCTCTCTGAGCCCCAATTTGACCTCAGGCAGCCAAGCAGAGATACAGTATCATCTGCTAAAGCAGCTGGATGAGGCCCTCAGCCGGAAGAGCTCCCAGTCGGAGCTGGAGACCCCAGGTCTGTGCTTGTGGGTGTCACAGCTGCCGTCCTCCCCGCTGCTCCCTCTGCAGCTGGAAATCAGGGACACAGCCTTCATCTTCTGCCCCTACCCTGGCAGCCATGAGAAGAGATGGTGGTCCCGGGTAGCACTGTCCCTGAGGTGTCCCCCTCTTGGCTTAGTTTAGGAGCTCGAGCTGCTGTGAGCAGATGGATGGGGGGGCTTCTGGTGAAAGCACCCAGGCTGGTGACTTGGGGGCAGAGGTTTGTCCCTAAGAGGCAGAGTTCCCAGCAGGGCTGCCACTTTCTTCTTGGTGCTCTGCTTTGTTTCTTTAGGTGCAGAAAACCTTAAGTAAGTGACTCTGCTCTGGTGGGTGGCAGTGGGCATGCTGGGTGGAGACTGGCTGGGGTGGGGGTGGGGCAGATGGGCAGTACCCATGGTAAGCCAAGCTGCAGGCTGGAAGTCTGAGATCAAGGCCAGCAGAGTTGGTCCCTTCATTTTTTTTTTTTTTTTGTACTGGGAATCGAACCCATGACCTTGCACTTGCCAGACAGGAACTGTGCTGCTGAGCTATATCCCTGGCCCTGCTGGCCCCTTCTGAGACCTCTCTCCTTGTGGTCACCTTTTAGCTGTGTCCTCACTTGGTCTTTCCTTGGCATGCACATATCTGGTGTCTCTCTGCATGTCCAAACCTCCCCCTCCCTCTGTTTTGTCCTGTACCGGGGATGGAACCAGGGCCTTCGCATTGAGCCATGTCCCCAGCCTCTTTTATTCTGAGGTAGGCTCTGCCTAAGTCACTCAGTTGCTCAGTCTGGGCTCTAACTGTCCAGCCTCCTGCCACAGCCTCCCAGAATTCTGGGATTACAGGTGTGTGCCACCAAGCCTGGCTCCAAATTTCCTCAACTGATAAGGACATGAATCAAATTAGATTAGGATCCACCCTTACAGCCTCATTTTAACTTAATTTGCCCCCTTTAAAGATGCCAACTCCATTATAGTCACATTCAGAGGTGCTGAGGGTTAGGACTTCACACATGGGTTTTGGGGGACACAACTGGGCCTGTAACAAGTGAGTGATGGGATTGACCCTAGGCACAGACCAACCTGGGTCTGAGGGTGCTTGGCTCTGGCAGATTAAAGAGGACCCCAGATCTTGGATGTCCCCTCTATTGAGAGGGGTCTGTTACCACTTCCCTGAGTTGAGACTGTGACACTGTATGTGTCAGTTTGGCTTTCTCAAAGCCCAGCACTTCCCGCTTCATTTTCTTGGAGCCACAAGTCACCATGTCAGAAGTTGGATCACACTGTCCTAGGGAACCCGTGGGGTAGTCACGATGCTACCTGGAAAGGCACAGAGGCCGGGCTGGGTCAGCCTTCCAGCCTCCCCTGTCCAGGGCAGGAGTGGAGCCATCTTGGCTTCTCCAGACCAGCACAGCTACTGGACAAATGCTACCAAGTGACCCCAGTCAGCACCATGTGTTGTTGAAGAATGGCCACCTGAATTCCACCCCAAATCCTGACCCCAGCCTCAAGAAAGAAAATCAAATGGTGGTTGTTTCAAGTCACTAGATATCAAGATCATTTGCATTAACTGGATTATTTGGTGACTATAGAAATGGTGTGGCGGGAATGAAATGATGTTGCAGGACATGCTTCTAGGCTGGGGGAGAAAGATGGGTGAGTCACTGTCCACTCCACAGGGAGATGGTGGCTAGGTAGGCTGGCTTCTGCTCCCTTCCTGGCCAGGACTACGAGAGCAGGTAAGCTCTCTTGCCTGCTAAGCTCCATGTTTTGGGATCTAGGTCTCCCTCCCCCCGGGTAGGTCTTGTTGCCTTTCCTGGGATCCCAGAGGTATGGATTGGAGTGTGGCCCAAAAAAGGAGCAGCTATTTTTCTGAGACCTTCAATGAGCTGCTGTGTCCCTTGCAGGGAAATTCCTGTTCATCTGCCCTGCTCACCTGCTAGGTGGTCCTGTGCCCTGGGTCACACCCATGTGAGCCTGTGTTTGGATTGAGGCCTATCAGCTCCTTCTAGCCAACACTCTGGCCCTGACCACAGCCCTAACTTCTAGCTGTCCTAGCTGCCCCGAGTGGCACAAAAGGGAGCTGTGGCCGCCGTGCCCTGCTAAAATTGCAGACTGGCGAGCAAAATAAATGTCATTGTTTCAAACCATTAAGCATTGTACACCGAGGTGTAGTGTCGCATGCCTGCAATCTCAGCACTCTGGAGGCTGAGGCAGGAGGATCGCCACGAGTTTGAGGCCAGACTAGGTTACATAGTGAATTTAAGGCCAGCCTAGACTACATAGCGAGACCTGGTCTCTAAACCCAACTCAGCATAACCCAACTCATTAAGAATTACATAGCAATAGGTAACTAGAACTGGAGAACAGACAGGTAAAAGAAAGAAAGTGTTTAACACTGTAACTATGTGCCACTCTTCTTCGATCAAATGGTACACATACCACAAAATGAAAATGAGAAGGTACACTTAAACCAGTGTGCACATGCGTTTCTGTGCGCGCATGCGCGTGAGTTGGGAGGGGACTTTGTCAAAGTGTATTGAAGAGATGGGGCTGGAAGTAGGCACTTCCAGCAGGTATTTGGGAAAGCGTGCTTAGTAAGGGAAGAGCCAGTTCAAAGTCACGGGAGTCCAGCGCTCCCAGAACTGCAAAGTTACAGTGTTGCAAGGTCACTAAAGTGGGGAGCAGCCCAGGCTGAAGCGTAGGAGGGAGCCGGCGCTTGCGCGCCCACAGCAGCACACGCTCCAGCTCTGGCTTCCACATTATTCTCCCTAATTGTGGGTGGGGCTGGTGGGTGCCAGCCAAGGAGGGCCCTTGAGTGCATCGGGGAACCATCCGTGAATCCCGGTGCTGTCTCTAGGCAGGCTCTGGGCCTCCCCAGTACGGGGAGGAGGGTGTGGGGGCGCCGCCACTCCCAGGGCTCTGCCCGCTCTGGCCTTCAACCTCAGATTCAGATTCTCTAACTGGATGTCAGTGGAGCCGGGTCCCTTGATCCTTGCCCATCCCTGAGGCAGTGGCATTCAGTTCCCCTATGTGGTGGCTCAGGAGACTGGAGTGACCTGACAGGGTGGTGTGCTTGGGAGAGATGCCCTGTAGCTACAAAGACCAAAGAGATGTCCTTGCTCCTTTTGTTTAGTGTGGTGCTTAAGAACACAGGCTCGAGCTGGGTCACTTGGCTGACTCCCCAGTCTGCCTGTGTGACCTTGGGAAGTTGCTCAGTCTCTCTGTTCCTGCAGCCCTGCCTTGGAGCTGTGAGAGCTCCAGCGGAGTTAATGCACGCAAAGCACTCAGCACAGTACTGCGATGAGGTTGGTGCCCAGTGCCAGCTGCTGTGATGATTTTCCCTCCAGACGCTTCTCCCTTATTCCTAGGTACAGATGACATTCAGCTATCAGATCAGATTGTGTGGTGGGTAGCAGTGACTATAAGATCTGTGTCATCCCCCACCTGCGTTAGACTGAACTCCTAAAGGGCAGGAGCAAGAAAAACTTGTAGCTGCATCAGAGAGATCCTCTCTCTGGCCCTGCCCTCACCCCCGGTTCTCTGTGTTTGTGGATTGACACAGAAATGAATTAAAGCAGGCTTCTTGGGGTTGGGGGATCTAGCTCAGCTGCTCAGTGGTATAGTTCTTGCCCGGTGTGTTAGAGGCCCAGGTTCCATCAAGGCTTCATGCTCCAGCCCCACAGGTGGCCTGAGTCTACCCTGTACTCTGTGACCTCTGCCCTTTCCCAGAACCCCGACAGACATCATCACCTTGTCCTCCCTGGACTCTCGGTCCTGATACCTTCTCCATCCTGGTCCTGCGACTCAGTGCACAGTGCCTGGCAGGAACAGCCCAGTCCCTGGAGAAAGGCTCTTGGGATTGTGTCGCATCCTGATGACAAAGCCTCTTCCCACCATGCTCTCTACCTCCTTCAGGCCTCAGCCCATTTGCCCAGCTTGTTTTTTTTTTTTTTTTTTTTTTTTTTTT